>JAMYWD010000077.1:0-36000 GCA_028583415.1 Protea cynaroides | reverse complement strand
CACCCTAATTGCTTTTTTCTTTCCATTTTGGGGTTTTCTACCCTAATTTCTCTTTTCTTTTCATTTTTTGTGTTTCCTACCCTAATTGCTTTTTCTTTCCATTTTTAGGGTTTTTCTACCTTAATTGCTTTTTCTTTCCATTTTTAGTGTTTTCTACCCCTAATTGCTCTTTTCTTTTTCCATTTTCAGTGTTTTTACCCCTAATTGCTATTTTCTTTCCATTTTAGGATTTTCTACCCCTATTTGCTCTTTTCTTTCCATTTTTAGTGTTTTCCACCCCTAATTGTTTTTTTCTTTCCATTTTAGGGTTTTTATACCCTAATCGCTCTTTTTTCTTTCGATTTTTAGTGTTTTTCTACCCCTAATTGCTCTTTTCTTTCCATTTTAGGGTTTTCTACCCTAATTGCTCTTTTTCCATTTTTAGTGTTTTCTACCCCCTAATTGCTTTTTTCTTTCCATTTTTGGTGTTTTCTACCCTAATTGCTATTTTCTTTCCATTTTAGGATTTTCTGCCCTAATTGCTTTTTTCTTTCCATTTTTAGTGTTTTCCACCTTAATTGCTTTTTTCTTTCCATTTTAGGGTTTTCTACCCTAATTGCTCTTTTCTTTCCATTTTAGGGGTTTCTACCCTAATTGCTATTTCCCTTCCATTTTGGGATGTTTCTGCCCCTGTTGCTCTTTTTTTTCCATTTTTAGTGTTTTCTACCCCTAATTGCTCTTTTCTTTCCATTTTAGGGTTTTCTACCCTAATTGCTCTTTTCTTTCCATTTTTAGTGTTTTTCTACCCTAATTGCTATTTTCCTTTCCATTTTTAGTGTTTTTCTGCCCTAATTGCTCTTTTCTTTCCATTTTTAGTGTTTTCTACCCCTAATTGCTTTTTTCTTTCCATTTTTAGTGTTTTTCTACCCTAATTGCTCTTTTCTTTCCATTTTTAGTGTTTTCTACCCTAGCTGCTCTTTTTTTCCATTTTAGGGTTTTTCTACCCTAATTGCTCTTTTCTTTCCTTTTTTAGGGTTTTCTACCCCTAATTGCTCGTTTCTTTCCATTTTTCGTGTTTTCTACCCCTAATTGCTCTTTTCTTTCCATTTTATGGTTTTTCTACCCCTAATTGCTCTTTTTTTTTTTCCATTTTTAGTGTTTTCTACCCTAATTGCTATTTTCTTTCCATTTTAAGGGCTTTGCCCGAATTCTCTTTCTTTCCTTTTTCTCCAGTGTTTTCTACCCTAATTGCTCTTTTCTTTCCATTTTTGGGGGTTTTCTACCCCTAATTGCTCTTTTCTTTCCATTTTTTGGGTTTCTACCCCTAATTGCTCTTTTCTTTCCATTTTTGGTTTTTGTTTCTACCCCTAATTGCTCTTTTCTTTCCATTTTTAGTGTTTTCTACCCTAATTGCTCCTTCCTTTTTCCGTTTTCTACCCAGTGTTTTTCTACCCTAATTGCTCTTTTCTTTCCATTTTTAGTGTTTTCTACCCCTAATTGCTCTTTTCTTTCCATTTTTAGGGTTTTCTACCCTAACTGCTTTTTTCTTTCCATTTTAAGTTTTTCACCCTAATTGCTCTTTTCTTTCCATTTTTAGTGTTTTTCTACCCTAATTGCTCTTTTCTTTCCATTTTTAGTGTTTTCTACCCCTAATTGCTCTTTTCCTTTCCATTTTAGTGTTTTCTACCCCTAATTGCTCTTTTCTTTTCCATTTTTAGTGTTTTTCTACCCCTAATTGCTCTTTTCTTTCCATTTTAGGGTTTTTCTACCCTAATTGCTCTTTTCTTTCCATTTTTAGTGTTTTCTACCCCTAATTGCTCTTTTTTCTTTCCATTTTTAGGGTTTTCTCTACCCTAATTGCTTTTTTCTTTCCATTTTTAGTGTTTTCTACCCCTAATTGCTCTTTTCTTTCCATTTTTAGTGTTTTCTTCCCTAATTGCTCTTTTTCTTTCCATTTTTAGTGTTTTCTACCCCTAATTGCTCTTTTCTTTCCATTTTTAGTGTTTTCTACCCTAATTGCTCTTTTCTTTCCATTTTAGGGTTTTTCTACCCTTATTGCTCTTTTTCTTTCCATTTTTAGTGTTTTCTACCCTAATTGCTCTTTTCTTTCCATTTTTAGCCTTTTTTTACCCTAATTGCTTTTTTTCTTTCCATTTTTAGGGTTTTTCGACCCTATTTCTTTCCTTTTCATTTTAGTGTTTTCTACCCTAATTGCTCTTTTCTTTCCATTTTAGGGTTTTTCCCTGGCCCTTTTCTTTCTTTTTGCTTTTCATTTTTTAGTGTTTTTCTACCCCTAATTGCTATTTTCTTTCCATTTTTAGGGTTTTCTACCCTAATTGCTCTTTTCTTTCCATTTTTAGGGTTTTTCTACCCTAATTGCTCTTTTCTTTCCATTTTTAGTGTTTTCACCCCTAATTGCTCTTTTCTTTCCATTTTTAGGGTTTTCTACCCTAATTGCTCTTTTCTTTCCATTTTTAGTGTTTTCTACCCTAATTGCTCTTTTCTTTCCATTTTAGGGGTTTTCTACCCCCTAATTGCTCTTTTCTTTCCATTTTTAGTGTTTTCTACCCCTAATTGCTCTTTTCTTTCCATTTTTAGGGTTTTTCTACCCTAATTGCTCTTTTCTTTCCATTTTTAGTGTTTTCTACCCCTAATTGCTCTTTTCTTTCCATTTTTAGTGTTTTTCTACCCTAATTGCTCTTTTCTTTCCATTTTAGGGTTTTCTACCCCTGCTCGCTTTTCTTTCCATTTTATAGTGTTTTCTACCCTAATTGCTCTTTTCTTTCCATTTTTAGTGTTTTCTACCTTAATTGCTCTTTTCTTTCCATTTTAGTGTTTTTTTACCCTAATTGCTCTTTTCTTTCCATTTTTAGGGTTTTCTACCCTAATTGCTCTTTTCTTTCCATTTTTAGTGTTTTTCTACCCTAATTGCTCTTTTCTTTCCATTTTTAGTGTTTTCTACCCTAATTGCTATTTTCTTTCCATTTTAGTGTTTTTTCTACCCTAATTGCTCTTTTCTTTCCATTTTTTAGTGTTTTCTACCCTAATTGCTCTTTTCTTTCCATTTTTAGGGTTTTTCTACCCTAATTGCTCTTTTCTTTCCATTTTTAGTGTTTTTCTACCCCTAATTGCTCTTTTCTTTCCATTTTTAGTGTTTTTCTACCTAATTGCTTTTCCCCTTCCATTTTTAGTGTTTTTCTACCCCTAATTGCTCTTTTCTTTCCATTTTTTGTGTTTTTCTACCCTAATTGCTCTTTTCTTTCCATTTTAATTGTTTTCTACCCTAATTGCTCTTTTCTTTCCATTTTTAGTGTTTTCTACCCTAATTGCTCTTTTCTTTCCATTTTTAGGTTTTTCTACCCTAATTGCTCTTTTTCTTTCCATTTTTAGTGTTTTTCTACCCCTAATTGCTCTTTTCTTTCCATTTTTGGGTTTTCTACCCCTAATTGCTCTTTTCTTTCCATTTTAGGGTTTTTTGCTCTACCCCCCCTAATTGCTCTTTTTCTTTCCATTTTTAGTGTTTTTCTACCCTAATTGCTTTTTTTCTTTCCATTTTTTGTGTTTTCTACCCTAATTGCTCTCTTTTCTTTCCATTTTTAGTGTTTTCTACCCTAATTGCTCTTTTCTTTCCATTTTAGGTGTTTTCTACCCCTAATTGCTCTTTTCTTTCCATTTTTAGTGTTTTCTACCCCTAATTGCTCTTTTCTTTCCATTTTTAGTGTTTTTCTACCTAATTGCTCTTTTCTTTCCATTTTTAGTGTTTTCTACCCTATTGCTCTTTTCTTTCCATTTTTAGTGTTTTCTACCCTAATTGCTCTTTTCTTTCCATTTTTAGTGTTTTTCTACCCCTAATTGCTCTTTTCTTTCCATTTTTAGTGTTTTCTACCCCTAATTGCTCTTTTCTTTCCATTTTTAGGGTTTTTTCTACCCTAATTGCTCTTTTCTTTTTCCATTTTTAGTGTTTTCTACCCTAATTGCTCTTTTCTTTCCATTTTAGTGTTTTTCTACCCTAATTGCTCTTTTCTTTCCATTTTTAGTGTTTTCTACCCTAATTGCTCTTTTTCCTTTCCATTTTTAGGGTTTTCTACCCCTAATTGCTCTTTTCTTTCCATTTTTTAGTGTTTTCTACCCCTAATTGCTCTTTTCTTAACATTTTTAGTGTTTTCGGCCCAAATTGTTCTTTTCCATCCATTTTTAGTGTTTTCTACCCTAATTGCTCTTTTCTTTCCATTTTTAGTGTTTTTTACCTTAATTGCTCTTTTCTTTCCATTTTTGGGCTTTTTTTCTTTCCATTTTAGTGTTTTCTACCCCTAATTGCTCTTTTCTTTCCATTTTAGTGTTTTCTACCCTAATTGCTCTTTTTTTCCATTTTTAGTGTTTTCTACCCTAATTGCTCTTTTCTTTCCATTTTTAGTGTTTTTCTACCCTAATTGCTCTTTTCTTTCCATTTTTAGTGTTTTCTACCCTAATTGCTCTTTTCTTTCCATTTTTAGGGTTTTTCTACCCTAATTGCTCTTTTCTTTCCATTTTTAGTGTTTTCTACCCTAATTGCTTTTTTCTTTCCATTTTAGTGTTTTCTACCCTAATTGCTCTTTTTTTTTCCATTTTTAGTGTTTTCTACCCTAATTGCTCTTTTCTTTTCCATTTTTAGGGTTTTTCTACCCTAATTGGCTTTTCTTTCCATTTTTAGTGTTTTCTACCCCTAATTGCTCTTTTCTTTCCATTTTTAGGGTTTTCTACCCTTATTGCTATTTTCTTTCCATTTTTATGTTTTCTACCCTAATTGCTCTTTTCTTTCCATTTTAGTGTTTTCTGCCCTAATTGCTCTTTTCTTTTCCATTTTTAGTGTTTTTCTACCCTAATTGCTTTTTTCTTTCCATTTTTAGTGTTTTCTACCCCTAATTGCTCTTTTTTTTTCCATTTTTAGTGTTTTCTACCCTAATTGCTCTTTTCCTTCCATTTTTTTAGTTTTCTACCCTAATTGCTCTTTTTTTTCCATTTTTAGTGTTTTCTACCTAATTGCTCTTTTCTTTCCATTTTTAGTGTTTTTCTACCCTAATTGCTCTTTTTCTTTCCATTTTTAGTGTTTTCTACCCTAATTGCTATTTTCTTTCCATTTTTGGGTTTTTCTACCCTAATTGCTCTTTTCTTTCCATTTTTAGTGTTTTCTACCCTAATTGCTCTTTTCTTTCCATTTTTAGGGTTTTCTACCCCTAATTGCTCTTTTCTTTCCATTTTTAGTGTTTTCTACCCTAATTGCTCTTTTTTTCCATTTTTAGGGTTTTTCTACCCCTAATTGCTCTTTTTCTTTCCTTTTTAGTGTTTTTCTACCCCTAATTGCTCTTTTCTTTCCATTTTTAGTGTTTTTACCCTAATTGCTTTTTTCTTTCCATTTTAGGGTTTTCTACCCCTAATTGCTCTTTTTTTTTCCATTTTTAGTGTTTTCGACCCCTAATTGCTTTTTTCTTTCCATTCTAGGGTTTTCTACCCTAGTTGCTCTTTTCTTTCCATTTTTAGTGTTTTCTACCCTAATTGCTCTTTTCTTTCCATTTTAGGGTTTTCTACCCTAATTGCTCTTTTCTTTCCATTTTTAGTGTTTTCTGCCCTAATTGCTCTTTTCTTTCCATTTTTAGTGTTTTCTACCCTGATTGCTCTTTTTCTTTCCATTTTTAGGATTTTCTACCCTAATTGCTCTTTTCTTTCCATTTTTGTGGGTTTTCCACCCTAATTGCTCTTTTCTTTCCATTTTTAGGGTTTTCTACCCTAATTGCTCTTTTCTTTCCATTTTTAGTGTTTTCTACCCCTAATTGCTATTTTCTTTCCATTTTTAGTGTTTTTCTACCCCTAATTGCTCTTTTCTTTCCATTTTTAGTGTTTTCTACCTTAATTGCGCTTTTTCTTTCCATTTTTAGGGTTTTCTACCCCTAATTGCTCTTTTCTTTCCATTTTTAGTGTTTTCTACCCTAATTGCTCTTTTCTTTCCATTTTTAGAGTTTTTCTACCCCTAATTGCTCTTTTCTTTCCATTTTTAGTGTTTTCTACCCTTATTGCTCTTTTTCTTTTTCCATTTTTAGGGTTTTCTACCCTAATTGCTCTTTTCTTTCCATTTTTAGTGTTTTCTACCCCTAATTGCTCTTTTCTTTCCATTTTTAGGGTTTTCTACCCTAATTGCTTTTTTTCTTTCATTTTTAGGGTTTTTCTACCTAATTGCTCTTTTTTTTTTTCTATTTTTAGTGTTTTCTACCCTAATTGCTCTTTTCTTTCCATTTTTAGGGTTTTCTACCCCTAGTTGCCCTTTTTTTCCATTTTTAGGGTTTTCTACCCTAATTGCTCTTTTCTTTCCATTTTTAGGGTTTTTTCCCTAATTGCTCTTTTCTTTCCATTTTTAGTGTTTTCTACCCCCTAATTGCTCTTTTCTTTCCATTTTAAGTGTTTTCTACCCTAATTGCTATTTTCTTTCCATTTTATGTGTTTTCTACCCCTAATTGCTCTTTTCTTTCCATTTTTAGTGTTTTCCTACCCTAATTGCTTTTTTCTTTCCATTTTAGTGGTTTTTCTACCCTAATTGCTCTTTTCTTTCCATTTTTAGTGTTTTCCACCCACCTAATTGCCCTTTTCTTTCCATTTTAGGGGTTTTCTACCCTAATTGCTCTTTTCTTTCCATTTTTAGTGTTTTCTACCCTAATTGCTCTTTTCTTTCCATTTTTTAGTGTTTTTCTACCCCTAATTGCTCTTTTCTTTCCATTTTTAGGGTTTTTCTACCCTAATTGCTCTTTTCTTTCCATTTTTTAGGGTTTTTCTACCCCTAATTGCTCTTTTCTTTCCATTTTTAGTGTTTTTCTACCCTAATTGCTCTTTTCTTTCCATTTTTAGTGTTTTCTACCCTAATTGCTATTTTCTTTCCATTTTAAGTGTTTTTCTACCTAATTGCTCTTTTCTTTCCATTTTTAGTGTTTTTCTACCCCTAATTGCTCTTTTCTTTCCATTTTTTAGGGTTTTCTACCCTAATCGCTCTTTTCTTTCCATTTTTAGTGTTTTTCTACCCTAATCGCTATTTTCTTTCCATTTTTAGTGTTTTCTACCCCAATTGCTCTTTTCTTTCCATTTTAGGATTTTCTACCCTAATTGCTCTTTTCTTTCCTTTTTTGAGTGTTTTCTACCCCAATTGCTCTTTTTTTCCATTTTAGGGTTTTTCTACCCTAATTGCTCTTTTCTTTCCATTTTTAGGGTTTTCTACCCCTAATTGCTCTTTTCTTTCCATTTTTAGGGTTTTTCTACCCCTAATTGCACTATTCTTTCCATTTTTAGTGTTTTCTACCCTAATTGCTATTTTCTTTCCATTTTAGTGTTTTCTACCCTAATTGCTCTTTTCTTTCCATTTTTAGTGTTTTCTACCCGAATTGCTCTTTTCTTTCCATTTTTAGTGTTTTCTACCCTAATTGCTCTTTTCTTTCCATTTTTAGGGTTTTCTACCCCTAATTGCTCTTTTCTTTCCATTTTTAGTGTTTTCTACCCTAATTGCTCTTTTTCCATTCCATTTTTCAGGGTTTTGCTTCTCTTTCCTTTTAGTTTTCTCTTTGCTCTTTCCATTTTTTTAGTGTTTTCTACCCTAATTGCTCTTTTCTTTTCCACCATTTTTCTCCAGTTTTTTTCTACCCTAATTGCTCTTTTCTTTCCATTTTTAGTGTTTTCTACCCCTAATTTCTTTATTCTTTCCATTTTTAGTGTTTTCTACCCTAATTGCTCTTTTCTTTCCATTTTTAGTGTTTTCTACCCTAATTGCTCTTTTCTTTCCTTTTTAAGTGTTTTCTACCCCAATTGCTCTTTTCTTTCCATTTTAGGTTTTCTACCCCTAATTGCTCTTTTCTTTCCATTTTTAGGGGTTTTCAACCCTAATTGCTCTTTTCTTTCCATTTTTAGTGTTTTCTACCCTAATTGCTCTTTTCTTTCCATTTTTAGTGTTTTCTTCCCTAATTACTCTTTTCTTTCCATTTTTTGTGTTTTCTAACGTAATTGCTACTTTCTTTCCATTTTTAGTGTTTTTCTACCCCTAATTGCTCTTTTCTTTCCATTTTTAGTGTTTTCTACCCTAATTGCTCTTTTTTTTCCATTTTTAGGGTTTTCTACCCTAATTGCTCTTTTCTTTCCATTTTTAGTGTTTTTCTACCCTAATTGCTCTTTTCTTTCCATTTTAGTGTTTTCTACCCTAATTGCTCTTTTCTTTCCATTTTTTAGGGTTTTTTCGACCCCTAATTGCTTTTTTCTTTCCATTTTAGTGTTTTCTACCCCTAATTGCTCTTTTCTTTCCATTTTTAGGTTTTTCTACCTAATTGCTCTTTTCTTTCCATTTTTAGGGTTTTTCTACCCCTAATTGCTCTTTTTCTTTCCATTTTTAGTGTTTTTCTACCCCTAATTGCCCTTTTCTTTCCATTTTAGGGTTTTCTACCCTAATTGCTCTTTTCCTTTCCATTTTTAGTGTTTTCTACCCCTAATTGCTCTTTTCTTTCCATTTTTAGTGTTTTCTACCCTAATTGCTCTTTCGCTTTCCATTTTTAGGGTTTTCTACCCCTAATTGCTCTTTTTCTTCCATTTTTAGTGTTTTCTACCCTAATTGCCCTCCTTTTTTTCTTTCCATTTTAGTGTTTTTCTACCCTAATTGCTCTTTTCTTTCCATTTTTAGTGTTTTCTACCCTAATTGCTCTTTCTTTCCTTTTAGTGTTTTCTACCCCTAATTGCTCTTTTCTTTCCATTTTTAGTGTTTTCTACCCTTATTGCTCTTTTCTTTCCATTTTTAGTGTTTTTCTACCCTAATTGCTCTTTTCTTTCCATTTTTAGTGTTTTCTACCCCTAATTGCTCTTTTCTTTCCATTTTTAGTGTTTTCTACCCTAATTGCTCTTTTCTTTTCCATTTTTAGTGTTTTTCTACCCTAATTGCCCTTTTTGCTTTCCATTTTTAGGGTTTTTTCTACCCTAATTAGCTCTTTTCTTTCCATTTTTAGGGTTTTCTACCCTAATTGCTCTTTTCTTTCCATTTTTAGTGTTTTCTACCCTAATTGCTCTTTTCTTTCCATTTTTAGGTTTTTCTACCCTAATTGCCCTTTTCTTTCCATTTTTAGGGTTTTTCTACCCAATTGCTTTTCTTTCCCATTTTTAGTGTTTTTCCCTACCCTAATTGCTTTTTCTTTCCATTTTTAGTGTTTTTCTACCCCTAATTGCTCTTTTCTTTCATTTTTTAGGGTTTTCTACCCTAATTGCTCTTTTCTTTCCATTTTTAGGGTTTTCTACCCTAATTGCTCTTTTTCTTTCCATTTTTAGTGTTTTCTACCCTAATTGCGCTTTTCTTTTCCATTTTTAGTGTTTTTCTACCTAATTGCTCTTTTCTCTTTCCATTTTAGTTTTTCTACCCTAATTGCTCTTTCCTTTCCATTTTTAGGGTTTTTTCTACCCTAATTGCTCTTTTCTTTCCATTTTTAGTGTTTTCTACCCTAATTGCTCTTTTCTTTCCATTTTTAGTGTTTTTCTGCCCTAATTGCTCTTTTCTTTCCATTTTAAGTGTTTTCTACCCTAATTGCTCTTTTCTTTTCCATTTTTAGGGTTTTCTACCCCTAATTGCTCTTTTTCTTTCCATTTTTAGGGTTTTCTACCCTAATTGCTCTTTTCTTTCCATTTTTAGGGTTTTCTACCCTAATTGCTCTTTTTCTTTCCATTTTTAGTGTTTTTCTACCTAATTGCTCTTTTCTTTCCATTTTTAGTGTTTTCTACCCTAATTGCTCTTTTCTTTTTCCATTTTTAGTGTTTTTCTACCCTAATTGCTCTTTTCTTTCCATTTTTAGGGTTTTCTACCTAATTGCTCTTTTCTTTCCATTTTTGTGTTTTTCTACCCCTAATTGCTCTTTTCTTTCCATTTTTAGGGTTTTCTACCCCCTAATTGCTCTTTTCTTTCCATTTTTAGTGTTTTTCTACCCTAATTGCTTTTTCTTTTCCATTTTTAGTGTTTTCTACCCCTAATTGCTCTTTGCTTTCCATTTTTAGGGTTTTCTACCCTAATTGCTCTTTTCTTTCCATTTTTAGTGTTTTTTCTACCCTAGTTGCTCTTTTCTTTCCATTTTTAGTGTTTTCTACCCTAATTGCTCTTTTCTTTCCATTTTTAGTGTTTTCTACCCTAATTGCTCTTTTCTTTCCATTTTTAGTGTTTTCTACCCCTAATTGCGCCTTTCTTTCCATTTTTAGGGTTTTCTACCCTAATTGCTTTTTTCTTTTCCATTTTTAGGGTTTTCTACCTAATTGCTCTTTTCTTTCATTTTTAGGGTTTTTCTACCCCTAATTGCTCTTTTCTTTCCATTTTTTAGTGTTTTCTACCCTAATTGCTCTTTTCTTTCCATTTTTCAGTGTTTTCTACCCTAATTGCTCTTTTCTTTCCATTTTTAGTGTTTTCTACCCTAATTGCTCTTTTCTTTCCATTTTTAGGGTTTTTCTACCCCTAATTGCTCTTTTCTTTCCATTTTTAGGGTTTTCTACCCTAATTGCTCTTTTCTTTCCATTTTAAGTGTTTTCTACCCTTAATTGCTCTTTTCTTTCCATTTTTAGGGTTTTCTACCCCTAATTGCTCTTTTCTTTCCATTTTAGTGTTTTTCTACCCCTAATTGCTCTTTTCTTTCCATTTTTAGTGTTTTCTACCCTAATTGCTCTTTTCTTTCCATTTTTAGTGTTTTTCTACCCCTAATTGCCCTTTTCTTTCCTTTTAGTGTTTTCTAGTGCTGTTTCTTTCCATTTTTAGGTTTTTCACCCTAATTGCTCCTTTCCTTTCCATTTTTAGTGTTTTCTGCCCCTAATTGCTCTTTTCTTTCCATTTTTAGGGTTTTTCTACCCTAATTGCTCTTTTCTTTCCATTTTTAGTGTTTTCTACCCTAATTGCTCTTTTCTTTCCATTTTTGGGTTTTTGCCCTAATTGCTCTTTTCTTTCCATTTTTAGTGTTTTTCTACCCTAATTGCCTTTCGTTTTCTTTCCATTTTTCCCCTCCAGGTTTTTTCCACCCCTAATTGCTCTTTTCTTTCCATTTTTAGTGTTTTCTACCCTAATTGCTCTTTTCTTTCCATTTTTAGTGTTTTCTACCTAATTGCTTTTTCTTTCCATTTTAGTGTTTTCTACCTAATTGCTCTTTTCTTTCCATTTTTAGTGTTTTTCTACCCTAATTGCGCTTTTCTTTCCATTTTTGGGGTTTCTACCCTAATTGCTCTTTTCTTTCCATTATTAGTGTTTTCTACCCATAATTGCTTTTTTCTTCCCATTTTTAGTGTTTTCTACCCTAATTGCTCTTTTCTTTCCATTTTAGGTGTTTTCTACCCTAATTGCTCTTTTCTTTCCATTTTAGGGTTTTCTACCCTAGTTGTGCTTTTTTTCTTTCCATTTTTAGGGTTTTCTACCCTAATTGCTCTTTTCTTTCCATTTTTAGTGTTTTCTACCCCTAATTGCCATTTTCTTTCCATTTTAGGGTTTTCTACCCCTAATTGCTCTTTTCTTTCCATTTTTTTGTGTTTTTCTACCCTAATTGCTCTTTTCTTTCCATTTTTAGTGTTTTCTACCCCTAATTGCTCTTTTTCTTTCCATTTTTAGTGTTTTCTACCCTAGGCCCTTTTCTTTCCATTTTTAGGGTTTTCTACCTAATTTCTTTTTCCTTTTTAGGGTTTTCTACCCTAATTGCTCTTTTCTTTCCATTTTTAGGGTTTTTCTACCTAATTGCTCTTTTCTTTCCATTTTAGTGTTTTTCTACCCTAATTGCTCTTTTCTTTCCATTTTTAGTGTTTTCTACCCCTAATTGCTCTTTTCTTTCCATTTTAGGTGTTTTCTACCCTAATTGCTCTTTTCTTTCCATTTTTAGTGTTTTTCTACCCTAATTGCTCTTTTCTTTCCATTTTTTGTGTGTTTTCTACCCCTAATTGCTTTTTTCTTTCCATTTTTAGGGTTTCTCCTACCCTAATTGCTCTTTTCTTTCCATTTTAAGTGTTTTCTACGCTAATTGCTCTTTTCTTTCCATTTTTAGTGTTTTCTACCCTAATTGCTCTTTTCTTTCCATTTTTAGTGTTTTCTACCCTAATTGCTCTTTTCTTTCCATTTTTAGGGTTTTTCTACCCTAATTGCTCTTTTCTTTCCATTTTTAGTGTTTTCTACCCTAATTGCTCTTTTTCTTTCCATTTTTAGGGTTTTCTACCCTAATTGCTCTTTTCTTTCCGTTTTGGGGGTTTTCTACCCCTAATTGCTCTTTTCTTTCCATTTTTGGTGTTTTCTACCCTAATTGCTCTTTTCTTTCCATTTTTAGGGTTTTTCTACCCCTAATTGCTTTTTCTTTCCATTTTTAGTGTTTTCTACCCCAATTGCTCTTTTCTTTCCATTTTTAGTGTTTTCTACCCTAATTGCTCTTTTCTTTCCATTTTTAGTGTTTTCTACCCTAATTGCTCTTTTTCTTTCCATTTTTAGTGTTTTCTACCCTAATTGCTCTTTTCTTTCCATTTTTGTGTTTTCTACCCCTAATTGCTCTTTTCTTTCCATTTTAAAGTGTTTTCTACCCCTAATTGCTCTTTTCTTTCCATTTTTAGTGTTTTTCTACCCTAATTGCTCTTTTCTTTCCATTTTTAGTGTTTTCTACCCCTAATTGCTCCTTTCTTTCCATTTTTAGTGTTTTCTACCCCTAATTGCTCTTTTCTTTCCATTTTTAGTGTTTTTCTACCCTAATTGCTATTTTCTTTCCATTTTAGTGTTTTCTACCCTAATTGCTCTTTTCTTTCCATTTTTAGTGTTTTCTACCCCAAATTGCTCTTTTCTTTCCATTTTTGGTGTTTTCTACCCCTAATTGCTCTTTTCTTTCCATTTTTAGTGTTTTCTACCCTAATTGCTCTTTTTCTTTCCATTTTTAGTGTTTTCTACCCCTAATTGCTCTTTTCTTTCCATTTTTAGGGTTTTTCTACCCTAATTGCTCTTTTCTTTCCATTTGGTTTCTTCCCTAATTGCTCTTTTCTTTCCATTTTAGGTGTTTTCTACCTCTTTTCCTTCCATTTTTAGTGTTTTTTACCCTAATTGCTCTTTTCTTTCCATTTTTAGTGTTTTCCACCCTAATTTCTCTTTTCTTTCCATTTTAGGGTTTTCTACCCTAATTGCTCTTTTCTTTCCTTTTTTAGTGTTTTTCTACCCCTAATTGCTATTTTCTTTCCATTTTGTGTTTTCTACCCTAATTGCTCTTTTCTTTCCATTTTTAGGGTTTTCTACCCTAATTGCTCTTTTCTTTCCATTTTTAGTGTTTTCTACCCTAATTGCTCTTTTCTTTCCATTTTTAGTGTTTTCTACCCTAATTGCTCTTTTCTTTCCATTTTTTGCTTTCCATTTTTAGTGTTTTCTACCCTAATTGCTCTTTTCTTTCCATTTTTAGGGTTTTTCTACCCCCTAGTTGCTCTTTGGCTTTCCATTTTTAGTGTTTTTTCTACCCTAATTGCTCTTTTCTTTCCATTTTTAGTGTTTTCTACCCCTAATTGCTCTTTTCTTTCCATTTTTAGTGTTTTCTACCCCTAATTGCTCTTTTCTTTCCATTTTTTAGTGTTTTCTACCCTAATTGCTATTTTTTTTCCATTTTACGGTTGTCTACCCTAATTGCTCTTTTCTTTCCATTTTTAGTGTTTTCTACCCCAATTGCGTTTTTCTTTCCATTTTTATTGTTTTCTTCCCCAATTGCTTTTTTTTTTTCCATTTTAGGGTTTTTTTACCGTAATTGCTCTTTTCTTTCCATTTTAAGTGTTTTCTACCCTAATTGCTATTTTCTTTCCATTTTTAGTTTTTTCTACCCAAATTGCTCTTTTCTTTTCCATTTTTAGTGTTTTCTACCCCTAATTGCTCTTTTCTTTCCATTTTTAGTGTTTTCAACCCCTAATTGCCGCTTTCTTTTCTTTCCATTTTTTGGGTTTTTTTTCTACCCTAATTGCCCTTTCTTTCCATTTTGAGTGCTCTTTTTTTTTTCCATTTTGGGGTTTTTCTACCCTAATTGCTCTTTTCTTTCCATTTTAGGTGTTTTCTACCCTAATTGCTCTTTTCTTTCCATTTTTAGTGTTTTCTACCCTAATTGCTCTTTTCTTTCCATTTTTAGGGTTTTCTACCCTAATTGCTCTTTTCTTTCCATTTTTAGGGTTTTTCTACCCCTAATTGCTCTTTTCTTTCCATTTTTAGTGTTTTCTACCCTAATTGCTCTTTTCTTTCCATTTTTAGTGTTTTCTACCTAATTGCTCTTTTTTCTTTCCATTTTTAGTGTTTTTCTACCCTAATTGCTCTTTTCTTTTTCCATTTTTAGGGTTTTTCTACCCCTAATTGCTCTTTTCTTTCCATTTTTTTGTGTTTTCTACCCTAATTGCTCTTTTCTTTCATTTTTGGTTTTCCCTCTCCCATTCCATTTTAGGGTTTTTCTACCCTAATTGCTCTTTTCTTTTCCATTTTTAGTGTTTTTCTACCCTAATTGCTCTTTTCTTTCCATTTTTGGAGGTTTCTACCCCTAATTGCTCTTTTCTTTCCATTTTTAGGGTTTTTCTACCCTAATTGCTCTTTTCTTTCCATTTTTAGTGTTTTCTACCCTAATTGCTCTTTCCCTTTCCATTTTTAGTGTTTTCTACCCTAATTGCTCTTTTCTTTCCATTTTTAGGGTTTTTCTACCCCTAATTGCTCTTTTCTTTCCATTTTTAGGGTTTTCTACCCTAATTGCTCTTTTCTTTCCATTTTTAGTGTTTTCTACCCTAATTGCTCTTTTCTTTCCATTTTTAGTGTTTTCTTCCCTAATTGCTCTTTTCTTTCCATTTTTAGTGTTTTCTACCCCTAATTGCTTTTTTTTTCCATTTTTGGGAGTGTTTTCTACCCTAATTGCTCTTTTCTTTCCATTTTTAGTGTTTTTACCCTAATTGCTCTTTTCTTTCCATTTTTCCAGTTTCTACCCTAATTGCTCTTTTCTTTCCATTTTAAGTGGTTTTCTACCCCTAATTGCTCTTTTCTTTCCATTTTTAGGGTTTTCTACCCCTAATTGCTCTTTTCTTTCCATTTTTGTGTGTTTTCTACCCTAATTGCTCTTTTCTTTCCATTTTAAGTGTTTTTCTACCCTAATTGCTCTTTTCTTTCCATTTTTAGTGTTTTCTACCCTAATTGCTCTTTTCTTTCCATTTTTAGTGTTTTCTACCCTAATTGCTCTTTTCTTTCCATTTTTAGTGTTTTTCTACCTAATTGCTCTTTGCTTTCCATTTTTAGTGTTTTCTACCCTAATTGCTCTTTTCTTTCCATTTTTAGTGTTTTCTACCCTAATTGCTTTTTCTTTTTTTTTCCATTTTTAGTGTTTTCTACCCTAATTGCTCTTTTCTTTCCATTTTTAGGGTTTTTCTACCCCTAATTGCTCTTTTTCTTTCCATTTTTAGTGTTTTTCTACCCCTAATTGCTCTTTTCTTTCCATTTTTAGTGTTTTCTACCCTAATTGCTATTTTCTTTCCATTTTTAGTGTTTTCTACCCTAATTGCTCTTTTCTTTCCATTTTTAGGGTTTTCTACCCCTAATTGCTCTTTTCTTTCCATTTTTTAGTGTTTTCTACCCTAATTGCTCTTTTCTTTCCATTTTTAGTGTTTTCTACCCTAATTGCTCTTTTCTTTCCATTTTTAGTGTTTTTCTACCCTAATTGCTCTTTTCTTTCCATTTTCGATTTACCCCCTAATTGCTCTTTCTTTCCATTTGGTTGGTGCCTATGCTCTTTTCTTTCCATTTTTAGTGTTTTCTACCCCTAATTGCTCTTTTCTTTCCATTTTTAGGGTTTTTCTACCCTAATTGCTCTTTTTTTATTTAGGGTTTTCTACCCTAATTGCTCTTTTCTTTCCATTTTTAGTGTTTTCTACCCTAATTGCTCTTTTCTTTCCATTTTTAGTGTTTTTCTACCCCTAATTGCTCTTTTCTTTCCATTTTTAGTGTTTTCTACCCCTAATTGCTCTTTTCTTTCCATTTTTAGTGTTTTCTACCCTAATTGCTTTTTTCTTTCCATTTTTTAGTGTTTTCTACCCTAATTGCTCTTTTCTTTCCATTTTTAGTGTTTTTACCCTAATTGCTCTTTTCTTTCCATTTTTAGGGTTTTCTACCCTAATTGCTCTTTTCTTTCCATTTTTAGTGTTTTCTACCCCTAATTGCTCTTTTCTTTCCATTTTTTAGTGTTTTTCTACCCTAATTGCTCTTTTCTTTCCATTTTTAGTGTTTTCTACCCTAATTGCTCTTTTCTTTCCATTTTTAGTGTTTTCTACCTAATTGCTCTTTTCTTTCCATTTTTATTGTGTTTTTCTACCCTAATTGCTCTTTTCTTTCCATTTTTAGTGTTTTCTACCCTAATTGCTCTTTTCTTTCCATTTTTGGCGTTTTTCTACCCCTAATTGCTCTTTTCTTTCCATTTTTAGTGTTTTCTACCCTAATTGCTCTTTTCTTTCCATTTTTAGTGTTTTCTACCCTAATTGCTCTTTTCTTTCCATTTTAGGTGTTTTCTACGCTAGTTGCTCTTTTCTTTCCATTTTTAGGGTTTTTCTACCCCTAATTGCTCTTTCTTTCCATTTTTAGTGTTTTCTACCTAATTGCTCTTTTTCTTTCCATTTTGAGGGTTTTCTGCCCTAATTGCTCTTTTCTTTCCATTTTTAGTGTTTTTCTACCCTGTTGCTCTTTTCTTTCCATTTTTCCATTTTAGTGTTTCTACCCTAATTGCTCTTTTCTTTCCATTTTTAGTGTTTTTCTACCCCTAATTGCTCTTTTCTTTCCATTTTTTGGGTTTTTCTACCCTAATTGCTCTTTTCTTTCCATTTTAGTGTTTCTACCCTAATTGCCATTCTGTTTTCTACCGTAATTGCTATTTTCTTTCCATTTTAGGGTTTTCAACCATAATTGCTCTTTTCTTTCCATTTTTAGTGTTTTATACCCTAATTGTTCTTTTCTTTCCATTTTTCATGTTTTCTACCCTAATAGCTCTTTTCTTTCCATTTTTAGTGTTTTCTACCCTAATTGCTCTTTTCTTTCCATTTTATTTAGGTTTTTCTACCCTAAGTGCTCTTTTCTTTCCATTTTTAGTGTTTTCTACCCTAATTGCTCTTTTCTTTCCATTTTTAGTGTTTTTCTACCCTAATTGCTCTTTTCTTTCCATTTTTAGTGTTTTCTACCCTAATTGCTCTTTTCTTTCCATTTTTAGGGTTTTCTACCCTAATTGCTCTTTTCTTTCCATTTTTAGGGTTTTTCTACCCCTAATTGCTCTTTTTCATTTTTGGTGTTTTCTACCCCTAATTGCCCTTTTTCTTTCCATTTTTAGTGTTTTCGCTACCCAATTGCGGTTCTTTCCATTTTAGTGTTTTCTACCCTAATTGCTCTTTTCTTTCCATTTTAGTGTTTTCTACCCCTAATTGCTCTTTTCTTTCCATTTTTAGGGTTTTTCTACCCCTAATTGCTCTTTTTCTTTCCATTTTTAGGGTTTTTCTACCCTAATTGCTCTTTTCTTTCCATTTTTAGGGTTTTTCTACCCCTAATTGCTCTTTTCTTTCCATTTTTAGTGTTTTTCTACCCCTAATTGCTCTTTTCTTTCCATTTTTAGTGTTTTCTACCCTAATTGCTCTTTTCTTTCCATTTTTAGGGTTTTCTACCCCTAATTGCTCTTTTCTTTCCATTTTAAGTGTTTTTCTACCTAAATTGCTCTTTTCTTTCCATTTTTTGTGTTTTTCTACCCCTAATTGCTCTTTTCTTTCCATTTTTAGTGTTTTCTACCCTAATTGCTCTTTTCTTTTCTTTTTAGGGTTTCTTCTACCATAATTGCTCTTTTCTTTCCATTTTTAGTGTTTTTCTACCCTAATTGCTCCTTTCTTTCCATTTTTAGTGTTTTTCCCCTAATTGCTCTTTTCTTTCCATTTTTAGGGTTTTTCTACCCTAATTGCTCTTTTCTTTCCATTTTTAGTGTTTTTCTACCCTAATTGCACTTTTCTTTCCGTTTTTAAGGTTTTCTACCCTAATTGCTCTTTTCTTTCCATTTTAGGGTTTTCTACCCCTAATTGCTCTTTTCTTTCCATTTTTAGGGTTTTTCTACCCTAATTGCTCCTTTCCATTTTCGTTTTTCTACCTGCTGCTTTTCTTTCCATTTTTAGGGTTTTCTCCCTAATTGCTCTTTTCTTTCCATTTTTAGCGTTTTCTACCCTAATTGCTCTTTTCTCTTTCCATTTTTAGGGTTTTTCTACCCTAATTGCTCTTTTCTTTCCATTTTTAGGGTTTTCTACCTCTAATTGCTCTTTTCTTTCCATTTTTAGGGTTTTTCTACCCTAATTGCTCTTTTCTTTCCATTTTAGTGTTTTCTACCCTAATTGCTCTTTTCTTTCCATTTTTAGTGTTTTCTACCCCTAATTGCTCTTTTTCTTTCCATTTTTAGTGTTTTCCTCACCCTAATTGCTCTTTTCTTTCCATTTTAGGGTTTTCCATTTCTTTCTTTATTTTACCCCTAATTACTCTTTTTCTTTTTCCATTTTTGTGTTTTCTACCCTAATTGCTCTTTTCTTTTCCATTTTTAGTGTTTTTCTACCCTAATTGCTCTTTTCTTTTTCCATTTTTAGTGTTTTCTACCCTAATTGCTCTTTTCTTTCCATTTTTAGTGTTTTCTACCCTAATTGCTCTTTTCTTTCCATTTTTAGTGTTTTCTACCCCTAATTGCTCTTTTCTTTCCATTTTTAGGGTTTTTCTACCCTAGTTGCTCTTTTCTTTCCATTTTTAGTGTTTTTCTACCCCTAATTGCTCTTTTCTTTTCCATTTTTAGTGTTTTTCTTACCTAATTGCTCTTTTCTTTCCATTTTTAGTGTTTTCTACCCTAATTGCTCTTTTCTTTCCATTTTTAGTGTTTTCTACCCTAATTGCTCTTTTCTTTCCATTTTTAGTTTTTTTACCCTAATTGCTCCTTTTCTTTCCATTTTTAGCCGTTTTTTCTACCTAATTGCTCTTTTTCTTTCCATTTTAGGGTTTTTCACCCTAATTGCTCTTTTCTTTCCATTTTTAGTGTTTTCTACCCTAATTGCTCTTTTCTTTCCATTTTAGGTTTTTTCTACCCTAATTGCTCTTTTCTTTTTCCATTTTTAAGTGTTTTCTACCCTAATTGCTCTTTTCTTTCCATTTTTAGTGTTTTCTACCCTTATTGCTCTTTTCTTTCCATTTTTGTGTTTTCTACCCTAATTGCTCTTTTCTTTCCATTTTTAATGTTTTCTTCCCTAATTGCTATTTTTTTTTCCATTTTAGGGTTTTTCTACCCTAATTGCTCTTTTCTTTCCATTTTTAGTGTTTTCTACCCCTAATTGCTCTTTTCTTTCCATTTTTAGGTTTTCTACCCTAATTGCTCTTTTCTTTCCATTTTTAGTGTTTTCTACCCTATTTTTCTTTCCATTTTAGGGTTTTCTACCCCTAATTGCTCTTTTCTCTTTCCATTTTTAGTGTTTTTCAACCCTAATTGCTCTTTTCTTTCCATTTTTAGTGTTTTCTACCCTAATTGCTCTTTTCTTTCCATTTTTAGTGTTTTCTTCCCTAATTACTCTTTTCTTTCCATTTTTTGTGTTTTTCTAACCTAATTGCTCTTTTCTTTCCATTTTTAGTGTTTTTCTACCCTAATTGCTCTTTTCTTTCCATTTTTAGTGTTTTCTACCCCTAATTGCTATTTTCTTTCCATTTTTAGTGTTTTCTACCCTAATTGCTCTTTTCTTTCCATTTTTAGTGTTTTTCTACCCTAATTGCTCTTTTCTTTCCATTTTTAGTGTTTTCTACCCTAATTGCTATTTTCTTTTTCCATTTTAGGGTTTTTCTACCCTAATTGCTCTTTTCTTTCCATTTTTAGGGTTTTTCTACCCTAATTGCTCTTTTTTTCCATTTTTAGTGTTTCTACCCTAATTGCTCTTTTTTTCTTTCCATTTTTAGGTTTTTCTACCCTAATTTCTTTTTTCTTTCCATTTTTAGTGTTTTCTACCCTAATTGCTCTTTTCTTTCCATTTTTAGTGTTTTCTACCCTAATTGCTCTTTTCTTTCCATTTTTGTGTTTTTCTACCCCTAATTGCTCTTTTCTTTCCATTTTTAGTGGTTTCTACCCTAATTGCTCTTTTTTTCCATTTTTAGTGTTTTTCTACCTAATTGCTCTTTTCTTTCCATTTTAGTGTTTTCTACCCTAATTGCTCTTTTCTTTCCATTTTTAGTGTTTTCCACCCTAATTGCTCTTTTCTTTCCATTTTTGGTGTTTTTCTACCCTAATTGCTCTTTTTTTTTCCATTTTTAGTGTTTTTCTACCCCTAATTGCTCTTTTCTTTCCATTTTTAGTGTTTTCTACCCCTAATTGCTCTTTTTCTTTCCATTTTTTATTGTTTTCTACCCTAATTGCTCTTTTCTTTCCATTTTAGTGTTTTCTACCCCTAATTGCTCTTTTCTTTCCATTTTTAGTGTTTTTCTACCCTAATTGCTCTTTTCTTTCCATTTTGGGGCGGTTTCTACCCCTAATTGCTCTTTTCTTTCCATTTTTAGTGTTTTCTACCCCAATTGCGCTTTTCTTTCCATTTTAGGAGCGTTTTTCTACCCTATTGCTCTTTTCTTTCCATTTTTGGCATGTTTTCTACCCCTAATTGCTCTTTTCTTTCCATTTTAGTGTTTTCTACCCCTAATTGCTCTTTTCTTTTCCATTTTTAGTGTTTTCTACCCCTAATTGCTCTTTTTCTTTCCATTTTTAGGGTTTTCTACCCTAATTGCTCTTTTTTTTTCCATTTTTTCCTGGTTTTCTACCCCCCTAATTGCTCTTTTCTTTCCATTTTTAGTGTTTTCTACCCTAATTGCTCTTTTTCTTTCCATTTTTAGGGTTTTTCTACCCCTAATTGCTCTTTTCTTTCCATTTTTAGTGTTTTTCTACCCTAATTGCTCTTTTCTTTCCATTTTTAGTGTTTTTTCTACCCCTAATTGCTCTTTTCTTTCCATTTTTAGTGTTTTCTACCCCTAATTGCTCTTTTCTTTCCATTTTTTGTGTTTTCTACCCCTAATTGCTCTTTTTCTTTCCATTTTTAGTGTTTTTCTACCCCTAATTGCTCTTTTTCTTTCCATTTTTAGTGTTTTCTACCCTAATTGCTCTTTTCTTTCCATTTTTAGTGTTTTCTACCTCTTTCTTTCCATTTTAGTGTTTTCTCCCCCTTTTCCATTTTTAGGGTTTTCCTACCCCTAATTGCTCTTTTTTCTTTCCATTTTCAGGGTTTTTCTACCCTACCTAATTGCTCTTTTCTTTCCATTTTTAGTGTTTTCTACCCTAATTGCTCTTTTTCTTTTTTCATTTTGTTGCCCCTCCATTTTCTACCCCCCTAATTGCTCTTTTCTTTCCATTTTTAGTGTTTTCTACCCTAATTGCTCTTTTCTTTCCATTTTTAGTGTTTTTCTACCCCTAATTGCTATTTTTTTTTCCATTTTTAGTGTTTTTCTTCCCTAATTGCTTTTTTTCTTTCCATTTTTCCTGGGTTTTTCTACCCTAATTGCTCTTTTCTTTCCATTTTTAGTGTTTTCTACCCTAATTGCTCTTTTCTTTCCATTTTAGTGTTTTCTACCCCTAATTGCTCTTTTCTTTCCATTTTAGTGTTTTCTACCCCTAATTGCTCTTTTCTTTCCATTTTTAGTGGTTTTCTACCCTAATTGCTATTTTCTTTCCATTTTTAGGGTTTTCTACCCTAATTGCTCTTTTCTTTCCATTTTTAGTGTTTTCTTCCCCTAATTGCTCTTTTCTTTCCATTTTTAGTGTTTTCTACCCTAATTGCTCTTTTCTTTCCATTTTTAGTGTTTTCTACCCCTAATTGCTCTTTTCTTTTCCATTTTTAGTGTTTTCTACCCTAATTGCTTTTTCTTTCCATTTTAAGGTTTTCTACCCTAATTGCTCTTTTCTTTCCATTTTTAGTGTTTTCTACCCTAATTGCTCTTTTCTTTCCATTTTATGTTTTTTCTACCCTAGTTGCTCTTTTTTTCTTTCCATTTTTTAGTGTTTTTCTACCCTAATTGCTCTTTTCTTTTTCCATTTTTAGTGTTTTTCTACCCTTATTGTTCTTTTCTTTCCATTTTAGTGCCCCTTCCCCTTCCTTTTTTGTTTTCCCCTAATTGCTCTTTTCTTTCCATTTTTAGTGTTTTCTACCGAATTGCTCTTTTCTTTCCATTTTTAGTGTTTTTCTACCCTAATTGCTCTTTTCTTTCCATTTTTAGTGTTTTTCTACCCTAATTGCTCTTTTCTTTCCATTTTTTAGGGTTTTTCTACCCCTAATTGCTCTTTTCTTTCCATTTTTAGTGTTTTCTACCCCTAATTGCTCTTTTCTTTCCATTTTAGGGTTTTTCTACCCCTAATTGCTCTTTTCTTTCCATTTTTAGTGTTTTCTACCCCTAATTGCTCTTTTCTTTCCATTTTTTAGTGTTTTTTCTACCCTAATTGCTCTTTTCTTTCCATTTTTTTGGGTTTTCTACCCTAATTGCTCTTTTTTTCCATTTTTAGTGTTTTCTACCCTAATTGCTCTTTTTCTTTCCATTTTTAGTGTTTTCTACCCCTAATTGCTCTTTTCTTTCCATTTTTAGTGTTTTCTACCCTAATTGCTCTTTTCTTTCCATTTTAGGGTGTTTTCTACCCTAATTGCTCTTTTCTTTCCATTTTTAGTGTTTTCTACCCCTAATTGCTCTTTTCTTTCCATTTTTAGTGTTTTCTACCCTAATTGCTATTTTCTTTCCATTTTTAGTGTTTTCTACCCTAATTGTCTTTTTTTTTTCCATTTTAGTGTTTTCTACCCTAATTGCTCTTTTCTTTCCATTTTTAGTGTTTTCTACCCTAATTGCTCTTTTCTTTCCATTTTGGCGGTTTTTCTACCCTAATTGCTCTTTTCTTTCCATTTTTAGTGTTTTCTACCCCTAATTGCTTTTTTCTTTCCATTTTTGAGTTTCTACCCCTAATTGCTCTTTCTTTCCATTTTTACTTTCTCTTTTCTTTCCATTTTTTAGTGTTTTCTACCCTAATTGCTCTTTTTTTCCATTTTTGGGGTTTTTACCTAATTGCTCTTTTCTTTCCATTTTTAGTGTTTTCTACCCTAATTGCTCTTTTCTTTCCATTTTTAGGGTTTTTACCCTAATTGCTCTTTTCTTTCCATTTTTTAGTGTTTTTCTCCCCTAATTGCTCTTTATTTTTTCCATTTTTGGGTTTTTCTACCCTAATTACTATTTTTCTTTCCATTTTTAGTTTTTTCTACCCCTAATTGCTCTTTTCTTTCCATTTTTTAGTGTTTTTCACCCTAATTGCTTTTTACTTTCCATTTTTAGGTTTTTCTACCCTAATTGCTCTTTTCTTTCCATTTTTAGTGTTTTCTACCCTAATTGCTATTTTCTTTCCATTTTAGGATTTTTCTGCCCTAATTGCTTTTTTCTTTCCATTTTTAGTGTTTTCTACCCTAATTGCTCTTTTCTTTCCATTTTAGGGGTTTTCTACCCTAATTGCTCTTTTCTTTCCATTTTTAGTGTTTTTTACCCCTAATTGCTCTTTTCTTTCCATTTTTTAGTGTTTTTTTTACCCTAATTGCTATTTTCTTTCCATTTTAGGGTTTTTCTACCCTAATTGCTCTTTTCTTTCCATTTTTAGTGTTTTCTACCCTAATTGCTCTTTTTTTCCATTTTTAGTGTTTTTACCCTAATTGCTATTTTCTTTCCATTTTTAGTTTTTCTACCTTAATTGCTCTTTTCTTTCCATTTCTAGTGTTTTCTACCCTAATTGCTCTTTTTCTTTCCATTTTAGGGTTTTCTACCCTAATTGCTCTTTTCTTTCCATTTTTAGTGTTTTTCTACCCCTAATTGCTCTTTTCTTTCCATTTTTTGTGTTTTTCTACCCCTAATTGCTTTTTTCTTTCCATTTTAGTGTTTTCTACCCCTAATTGCTCTTTTTTTTTCCATTTTTAGTGTTTTCTACCCTAATTGCTATTTTCTTTCCATTTTAGGGAGTTTTCTACCTGCGCTTTTCTTTCCATTTTTAGTGTTTTCTACCCTAATTGCTCTTTTCTTTCCATTTTTAGTGTTTTCTACCCGTATTGTTGTATTTTTCTTTCCATTTTTATGTTTTTCTACCCCTAATTGCTCTTTTCTTTCCATTTTAGTGTTTTCTCCCCTAATTGCTCTTTTCTTTCCATTTTTAGTGTTTTCCTACCCTAATTGCTTTTTTTCTTTCCATTTTTAGGGTTTTCTACCCCCCATTTTAGCTCTTTTCTTTCCATTTTTAGTGTTTTCTACCCTAATTGCTATTTTCTTTCCATTTTAGGGTTTTTCCTACCTAATTGCTCTTTTTTTCCATTTTTAGTGTTTTCTACCTTAATTGCTCTTTTCTTTCCATTTTGGAGTTTTCTACCCCTAATTGCTCTTTTCTTTCCATTTTTAGTGTTTTCTACCCCTAATTGCTATTTTCCTTCCATTTTTAGTGTTTTCTACCCCTAATTGCTCTTTTCTTTTCCATTTTTAGTGTTTTTCTACCCTAATTGCTCTTTTCTTTCCATTTTTAGTGTTTTCTACCCCTAATTGCTCTTTTCTTTTCATTTTTAGTGTTTTCTACCCCTAATTGCTCTTTTTCTTTCCATTTTTAGTGTTTTTCTACCCTAATTGCTCTTTTCTTTCCATTTTTAGTGTTTTCTACCCCTAATTGCTATTTTCTTTCCATTTTAGGGTTTTTCTACCCCTAATTGCTCTTTTCTTTCCATTTTTAGTGTTTTTCTACCCTAATTGCGCTTTTCTTTCCATTTTAGGGTTTTTCTACCCCTAATTGCTCTTTTCTTTCCATTTTTAGTGTTTTCTACCCCTAATTGCTCTTTTCTTTCCATTTTTAGTGTTTTCTACCCTAATTGCTTTTTTCTTTTTTTTTTTCTACCCGTTTTCTTTCCATTTTTAGTGTTTTCTACCCTAATTGCTCTTTTCTTTCCATTTTTAGTGTTTTCTACCCCTAATTGCTTTTTCTTTCCATTTTTAGTGTTTTCTACCCTAATTGCTCTTTTCCTTTTCCATTTTTAGTGTTTTCTACCCTAATTGCTTTTTCTTTCCATTTTAATGTTTTTCTACCCTAATTGCTCTTTTTCTTTCCATTTTTAGGGTTTTTCTCCCCTAATTGCTCTTTTTTCCCATTTTTAGTGTTTTTCTACCCCCTAATTGCTCTTTTCTTTCCATTTTTGGTGTTTTCTACCCTAATTGCTATTTTCTTTTCCATTTTTAGTGTTTTCTACCCCTAATTGCTCTTTTCTTTCCATTTTTAGTGTTTTCTACCCTAATTGCTCTTTTCTTTCCATTTTAGTGTTTTTCTACCCTAATTGCTTTTTTCTTTCCATTTTTAGTGTTTTTTACCCCTAATTGCGTTTTTCTTTCCATTTTAGGGTTTTCTACCCCTAATTGCTCTTTTCTTTCCATTTTTAGTGTTTTCTACCCTAATTGCTCGTTTCTTTCCATTTTTAGTTTTTTTCTACCCTTAATTGCTTTTTCTTTCCATTTTTAGGGTTTTTCTACCCTAATTGCTCTTTTTTTTTCCATTTTTGGTGTTTTGCTACCCTAATTGCTATTTTCTTTCCATTTTAGGGCTTTCTACCCTAATTTCTTTTCTTTCCATTTTTAGTGTTTTTCTACCCTAATTGCTCTTTTCTTTCCATTTTAGGGTTTTTCTACCTAATTTCTCTTTTCTTTCCATTTTTAGTGTTTTCTACGCCCTAATTGCTATTTTCTTTCCATTTTTTGTGTTTTCTACCCTAATTGCTATTTTCTTTCCATTTTAGGTTTTCTACCCCTAATTGCTCTTTTCTTTCCATTTTTAGTGTTTTCCACCCCTAATTGCTTTTTTTCTTTCCATTTTTAGGGTTTTCTACCCTAATTGCTCTTTTCTTTCCATTTTTAGTGTTTTTCTTCCCTAATTGCTATTTTCTTTCCATTTTAGGGTTTTCTACCCCTAATTGCTCTTTTCTTTCTATTTTTAGTGTTTTCTACCCTAATTGCTCTTTTCTTTCCATTTTAGGGTTTTCTACCCTAATCGCTCTTTTTCTTTCAATTATTTTAGGGTTTTCTACCCTAATTGCCCTTTTCTTTCCGTTTTTTAGTGCTTTCTACCCTAATTGCTCTTTTCTTTCCATTTTTAGTGTTTTTTACCCTAATTGCTATTTTCTTTCCATTTTATCTTTCCATTTTTAGTGTTTTTCTACCCTAATTGCTTTTTTCTTTCCATTTTTAGGGTTTTTCTACCCCTAATTGCTCTTTTCTTTCCATTTTTAGTGTTTTCTACCCTAATTGCTCTTTTCTTTTCCATTTTTAGGGTTTTTTCTAACCCTAATTGCTCTTTTCTTTCCATTTTTAGTGTTTTCTACCCCTAATTGCTCTTTTCTTTCCATTTTTTGTGTTTTTTAACCCTAATTGCTATTTTCTTTCCATTTTTAGGGTTTTTCTACCCTAATTGCTCTTTTCTTTCCATTTTTAGTGTTTTCGACCCTAATTGCTCTTTTCTTTCCATTTTTAGTGTTTTCTACCCCTAATTGCTATTTTCTTTCCATTTTAAGAGTTTTTCTACCCCTTAGTTCCTCTCCTAATTGCCCTTTTTCTTTCCATTTTTAGTGTTTTCTACCCTAATTGCTATTTTCTTTCCATTTTTAGGGTTTTCTACCCTAATTGCTCTTTTCTTTCCATTTTTAGTGTTTTCTACCCCTAATTGCTCGTTTCTTTCCATTTTTTAGTTTTTTCTACCCCTAATTGCTTTTTCTTTCCATTTTATGGTTTTTCTACCCTAATTGCTCTTTTCTTTCCATTTTTAGTGTTTTTCTACCCTAATTGCTCTTTTCTTTCCATTTTTAGGGTTTTCTACCCTAATTGCGCTTTTCTTTCCATTTTTAGTGTTTTCTACCCTAATTGCTATTTTCTTTCCATTTTTGGTGTTTTCTACCCTAATTGCTCTTTTCTTTTTCCATTTTAGTGTTTTTCTACCCCTAATTGCTCTTTTCTTTCCATTTTTAGTGTTTTTCTACCCCTAATTGCTTTTTTTTTTCCATTTTAGGGTTTTTTCTACCCTAATTGCTCTTTTCTTTTTCCATTTTTAGTGTTTTCTACCCTAATTGCTTTTTCCTTTCCATTTTAGGGTTTTCTACCTTAATTGCTTTTTTCTTTCCATTTTTAGTGTTTTCTACCCCTAATTGCTCTTTTCTTTCCATTTTTAGTGTTTTCTACCCCTAATTGCTATTTTTCTTTCCATTTTAGGGTTTTTCTACCCCTAATTGCTCTTTTCTTTCCATTTTTAGTGTTTTCCACCCTAATTGCTTTTTTATTTCCATTTTTAGGGTTTTTATACCCTAATTGCTCTTTTTCTTTCCATTTTTAGTGTTTTCTACCCTAATTGCTCTTTTCTTTCCATTTTAGGGTTTTTCTACCCTAATTGCTCTTTTTCCATTTTTAGTGTTTTCTACCCCTAATTGCTATTTTCTTTCCATTTTTGGTGTTTTTCTACCCTAATTGCTATTTTCTTTCCATTTTAGTGTTTTTCTGCCCTAATTGCTTTTTCTTTCCATTTTTAGTGTTTTCCACCTTAATTGCTTTTTTTTTTCCATTTTTAGTGTTTTCTACCCTAATTGCTCTTTTCTTTCCATTTTTAATGTTTTTCTACCCTAATTGCTATTTTCTTTCCATTTTAGGGTTTTCTTCCCCTAATTGCTCTTTTCTTTCCATTTTTAGTGTTTTTTCTACCCTAATTGCTCTTTTCTTTCCATTTTTAGGGTTTTCTACCCTAATTGCTCTTTTCTTTCCATTTTTTAGTGTTTTCTACCCTAATTGCTATTTTCTTTCCATTTTAGGGTTTTTCTACCCCCAAATTGCTCTTTTCTTTTTCCATTTTTAGTGTTTTCTACCCCTAATTGCTCTTTTTTCCATTTTTAGGGTTTTCTACCCTAATTGCTCTTTTCTTTCCATTTTTAGGGTTTTTCTACCCTAATTGCTCTTTTCTTTCCATTTTTAGTGTTTTCTACCCTAATTGCTTTTTCTTTCCATTTTTCACCGGTTTTTTCTTTCCTTTTTAGTTGCTCTTTTCTTTCCATTTTTAGTGTTTTCTACCCTAATTGCTCTTTTCTTTCCATTTTAGGGTTTTTCTACCTAATTGCTCTTTTCTTTTCCATTTTTAGTGTTTTCTACCCCTAATTGCTCTTTTCTTTCCATTTTTAGGTTTTTCTACCCTAATTGCTCTTTTCTTTTCCATTTTTAGTGTTTTTCTACCCCTAATTGCTCTTTTCTTTCCATTTTTGGGTTTTTCTACCCTAATTGCTCTTTTCTTTCCATTTTATAGTGTTTTCTACCCCTAATTGCTCTTTTCCTATTCCATTTTTAATGTTTTCTACCCTAATTTGCTATTTTCTTTCCATTTTAGGGTTTTTCTACCCCTAATTGCTCTTTTCTTTCCATTTTTAGTGTTTTCTACCCCTAATTGCTCTTTTTCTTTCCATTTTAGTGTTTTCTACCCCTAATTGCTCTTTTTCTTTCCATTTTTAGTGTTTTTCTGCCCTAATTGCTATTTTTTTCCATTTTTGGTGTTTTCTACCCCTAATTGCTCTTTTCTTTCCATTTTTAGTGTTTTTCTACCCCTAATTGCTCTTTTCTTTCCATTTTAGTGTTTTCTACCCCTAATTGCTATTTTTTCTTTCATTTTTAGTGTTTTTCTACCCTAATTGCTCTTTTCTTTCCATTTTTAGGGTTTTCTAACGCCCTAATTTGTGCTGTTTCTTTCCATTTTTTAGGGTTTTCTACCCTAATTGCTCTTTTCTTTCCATTTTTAGTGTTTTCTACCCCTAATTGCTCTTTTCTTTCCATTTTTAGTGTTTTCTACCCTTATTGCTTTTTTCTTTCCATTTTATGGTTTTTCTGCCTAATTGCTCTTTTTTTTTTTCCATTTTTAGTGTTTTTCTACCCTAATTGCTATTTTCTTTCCATTTTAGGGTTTTCTACGGGCTCTTTTCTTTCCATTTTTAGTGTTTTCTACCCTAATTGCTCTTTTCTTTCCATTTTATGGGTTTTTCTACCCTAATTGCTCTTTTCTTTCCATTTTTAGTGTTTTCCCCCTTCCTTAGTTGCTATTTTCTTTCCATTTTTATGTGTTTTTCTACCCTAATTGCTCTTTTCTTTCCATTTTTGGGTTTTTCTACCCCTAATTGCTCTTTTCTTTCCATTTTTAGTGTTTTTCCACCTAATTGCTTTTTCTTTCCATTTTTGGTGTTTTCGACCCTAATTGCTCTTTTCTTTCCATTTTTAGTGTTTTCTACCCTAATTGCTATTTTCTTTCCATTTTGGGGATTTTCCGCCCCTAATTGCTCTTTTTTTTTCCATTTTTAAGTGTTTTCTACCCCTAATTGCTCTTTTCTTTCCATTTTTGGGGTTTTCTACCCTAATTGCTCTTTTCTTTCCATTTTTTAGTGTTTTCTACCCCTAATTGCTCTTTTCTTTTCCATTTTTAGTGTTTTTTACCCTAATTGCTATTTTTCTTTCCATTTTTAGGGTTTTCTACCCCTAATTGCTCTTTTTTTCCATTTTTAGTGTTTTCTACCCTAATTGCTCTTTTCTTTCCATTTTTAGTGTTTTTCTACCTTAATTGCTCTTTTCTTTCCATTTTTAGTGTTTTTCTACCCTAATTGCTATTTTCTTTCCATTTTTAGGGTTTTTTCTACCCTAATTGCTCTTTTCTTTCCATTTTTGTGTTTTTCTACCCCTAATTGCTCTTTTTTTCCATTTTTAGTGTTTTCTACCCTAATTGCTATTTTCTTTCCAATTTTAGTGTTTTCTACCCTAATTGCTCTTTTTTTTCCATTTTTAGTGTTTTCTACCCCTAATTGCTTTTTCTTTCCATTTTTAGGGTTTCTTCTACCCTAATTGCTCTTTTCTTTCCATTTTTGGTGTTTTTCTACCCCTAATTGCTCGTTTCTTTCCATTTTTAGGGTTTTCTACCCCTAATTGCTTTTTTCTTTCCATTTTTTTAGTGTTTTTCTACCCCCTAATTGCTCTTTTTTTTCCATTTTTAGTGTTTTTCTACCCTAATTGCTATTTTCTCTTCCATTTTATGGGCTTTCTACCTAATTGCTCTTTTCTTTCCATTTTTAGTGTTTTCTACCCTAATTGCTCTTTTCTTTCCATTTTTAGGTTTTTCTACCCTAATTGCTCTTTTTTTTCCATTTTTAGTGTTTTCGACCCCTAATTGCTATTTTCTTTCCATTTTTAGTGTTTTCTACCCCTAATTACTCTTTTCTTTCCATTTTTAGGTTTTTCTACCCCCTAATTGCTCTTTTCTTTCCATTTTTAGTGTTTTCCACCCTAATTGCTTTTTTCTTTCCATTTTAGTGTTTTCTACCCTAATTGCTCTTTTCTTTCCATTTTAGTGTTTTCCCTAATTGCGCTTTCTTCCATTTTTGTGTTTTCTACCCAGTGCTTTTCTTTCCATTTTTAGTGTTTTTCTACCCCTAATTGCTATTTTCTTTCCATTTTTAGGGTTTTTCTATCCTTAATTGCTCTTTTTTTTTTTTCCATTTTTAGTGTTTTCTACCCTCATTGCTTTTTTCTTTCCATTTTTAGTGTTTTCTACCCTAATTGCTATTTTCTTTCCATTTTTAGGGTTTTCTACCCTAATTGCTCTTTTCTTTTCCATTTTTAATGTTTTTCTACCCTAATTGCTCTTTTCTTTCCATTTTAGGGTTTTCTACCCTAATTGCTTTTTTCTTTCCATTTTAGTGTTTTCTACCCTAATTGCTCTTTTCTTTCCATTTTTAGTGTTTTCTACCCTAATTGCTATTTTCTCCATTTTTAGTGTTTTTTACCCCTAATTGCTATTTTCTTTCCATTTTTAGTGTTTTCTACCCTAATTGCTCTTTTCTTTCCATTTTTAGTGTTTTCTACCCCTAATTGCTTTTTTCTTTCCATTTTTAGGGTTTTCTACCCCCTAATTGCTCTTTTCTTTCCATTTTTACTGTTTTCTACCCTAATTGCTCTTTTCTTTCCATTTTAGTGTTTTCTACCCTAATTGCTCTTTTCTTTCCATTTTTAGTGTTTTCCTACCATAATTGCTATTTTCTTTCCATTTTTAGGGTTTTCTACCGATTGCCTTTTCTTTCATTTTGGGTTTCTACCCATTCGGTTTCTTTCCATTTAGGTTTTCGCCCAGGCGCCTCCCGCCCCCTTTCTTTTTAGTGTTTTCTACCCCTATTGCTCTTTCTTTCCATTTTTGGGTTTCTACCCCAATTGCCTTTCTTTCCATTTTGTGTTTTCTACCCTAATTGCTCTTTCTTTCCTTTTTAGTGTTTTTCTACCCCAATTGCTTTTTTCTTTCCATTTTAGGGGTTTTCACCCTAATTGCTCTTTTCTTTCCATTTTTAGTGTTTTCTACCCTAATTGCCTTTCTTTCCATTTTTGGGTTTTCTACCCAATTGCTTTTTCTTTCCATTTTTAGGGTTTTCACCCTAATTGCCTTTTTCTTTCCATTTTTAGTGTTTTCTACCCCTAATTGCTCTTTTCTTTCCATTTTTAGTGTTGTCTACCCGTAATTGCTATTTTCTTTCCATTTTTTATGTTTTTCTACCCTAATTCCTATTTTCTTTCCATTTTTGGGATTTTCTGCCCCCTAATTGCTCTTTTCTTTCCATTTTTAGTGTTTCCCACCATAATTGCTTTTTTTCTTTCCATTTTAGGTTTTCTACCCTAATTGCTCTTTTCTTTCCATTTTTAGTGTTTTCTACCCTAATTGCTATTTTCCTTTCCATTTTTGGATTTTTCTGCCCCCTAATTGCTCTTTTTTTTTCCATTTTTAGTGTTTTTCTACCTTAATTGCTCTTTTCTTTCCATTTTAGGGTTTCTACCCTAATTGCTCTTTTCTTTCCATTTTTAGTGTTTTCTACCCTAATTGCTATTTTCCTTCCATTTAGGATTTTTCCACGGCCCCTAATTGCTCTTTTCTTTCCATTTTTAGTGTTTTCTACCCCTAATTGCTATTTTCTTTACATTTTAGAGTTTTTCTACCCTAATTGCTCTTTTCTTTCCATTTCTAGTGTTTTCTACCCCTAATTGCTCTTTTTTTTCCATTTTAGGGTTTTCTACCCTAATTGCTCTTTTCTTTCCTTTTTATTTGTTTTCTACCCTAATTGCTCGTTTCTTTCCATTTTTACTATTTTCTACCCTAATTGCTTTTTTCTTTCCATTTTAGGGTTTTCTACCCCTAATTGCTCTTTTTTTTCCATTTTTAGTGTTTTCTACCATAATTGCTATTTTCTTTCCATTTTTGGGCTTTTTCGCTCTTTTCTTTCCATTTTTAGTGTTATCTACCCCTAATTGATCTTTTTCTTTCCATTTTAGGGTTTTTCCCTAATTGCTCTTTTCTTTCCATTTTTAGTGTTTTCTGCCCCTAATTGCTATTTTTTTTTTCCATTTTTGTGTTTTCTACCCTAATTGCTATTTTCTTTCCATTTTAGGATTTTTCTGCCCCTAATTGCTCTTTTCTTTCCATTTTTTGTGTTTTCTACCATAATTGCTTTTTTCTTTCCATTTTAGGATTTTCTACCCTAATTGCTCTTTTCTTTCCATTTTTAGTGTTTTCTACCCTAATTGCTATTTTCCTTCCATTTTAGGATTTTCGGCCCTAATTGCTCTTTTCTTTCCATTTTTAGTGTTTTCTACCTTAATTGCGCTTTTCTTTCCGTTTTATTTCTTTCCATTTTTTGTGTTTTCTACCCTAACCGGCTTTTTCGTTCCATTTTAAGGGTTTTTCTACCCTAATTGCTCTTTTTCTTTCCTTTTTTTTGTTTTCTACCCCTAATTGCTCGTTTCTTTCCATTTTTACTGTTTTCTACCCTAATTGCTTTTTTCTTTTCATTTTATGGTTTTCTACCCTAATTGCTCTTTTTTTTTTTTTCTATTTTTCGTGTTTTCTACCAAAATTGCTATTTTCTTTCCATTTATTGCTTTTTTTTTCCATTTTTTGGTTTTTCTACCCTAATTGCTCTTTTATTTCCATTTTTATTGTTTTCTACCCTAATTGCTATTTTCTTTCCATTTTAGGATTTTCTGCCCTAATTGCTCTTTTCTTTCTATTTTTAGTGTTTTCTACCCTAATCGCTCTTTTCTTTCAATTTTTAGTGTTTTCGACCCTAATTGCTCTTTTCTTTCCATTTTTAGTGTTTTTTTTTACCATAATTGTATTTTCTTTACATTTTAGGGTTTTTCTACCCTAATTACTCTTCTTTCCATTTTTTGTGTTTTCTACCCTAATTGCTCTTTTTTTGTCCATATTTAGTGTTTTCTACCCTAATTGCTATTTTCTTTCCATTTTAGTGTTTTTCTACCTTAATTGCTCTTTTCTTTCCATTTCTAGTGTTTTTCTACCCCGACCGCTTTTTCTTTCCATTTTAGGGTTTTCTACCCTAATTGCTCTTTTCTTTCCATTTTATTGTTTTTCTACCCTAATTGCTCGTTTCTTTCCATTTTTCTGTTTTTCTACCCCTAATTGCTTTTTTCTTTCCATTTTATGGTTTTTCTCCCCTAATTGCTCTTTTTTTCCATTTTTTGTGTTTTCTACCATAATTGCTATTTTATTTCCATTTTTAGTGTTTTCTACCCTAATTGCTCTTATCTTTCCATTTTTGGGGTTTTCTACCCTAATTGCTATTTTCTTTCCATTTTTAGTGTTTTTCGACCCTTAATTGCTATTTTCTTTCCATTTTTTGTGTTTTCTACCCCTAATTGCTATTTTCTTTCCATTTTAAAGATTTTCCACCCTAATTGCTCTTTTCTTTCCGTTTTTAGTGTTTTTCCGCCCTCATTGCTTTTTCTTTCCATTTTTAGTGTTTTCTACCCTAATTGCTATTTTTCATTCCATTTTAGGGTTATCTGCCTTAATTGCTCTTTTCTATCCATTTTTAATGTTTTTCTACCCTAATCGCGCTTTTCTTTCCATTTTTAGGGTTTTCTACCCTAATTGCTTTTTTTTTTTCATTTTAGGGTTTTTCTACCCTAATTGCTATTTTCTTTCCGTTTTTAGTGTTTTCCACCCTAATTGCTTTTTTCTTTCCGTTTTTAGGGTTTTTCTAACCCTAATTGCTCTTTTCTTTCCATTTTTAGTGTTTTTCTACCCCTAATTGGTCTTTTCTTTCCATTTTTAGTGTTTTCTACCCTAATTGCTTTTTTCTTTCCATTTTAGGGTTTTCTACCCTTAATTGCTCTTTCTTTCCTTTTTGGGGTTTTCTACCCTATTGCTCTTTCTTTCCATTTTAGGGTTTTCTACCCTAATTGCTCTTTTCTTTCCATTTTTAGTGTTTTCTACCCTAATTTCTCTTTTCTTTCCATTTTAGGGTTTTCTACCCTAATTCCTATTTTCTTTCCATTTTTAGTGCTTTCTTGCCTAATTGCTCTTTTCTTTCCGTTTTTAGTGTTTTTCCACCCTTATTGCATTTTTCTTTCCATTTTTAGGGTTTTCTACCCCTAATTGCTCTTTTCTTTCCATTTTTTGTGTTTTCTACCCCTAATTGTTTTTTTCTTTCCATTTTAGGGTTTTTCTACCTTAATTGCTCTTTTCTTTGCATTTTTAGGGTTTTCTACCCCTAATTGCTCTTTTCTTTCCATTTTTAAAGTTTTCTGCCCTAATTGGTCTTTTTTCTTTCCGTTTTTAGTGTTTTCCACCCTAATTGCTTTTTTCTTTCCATTTTTTGTGTTTTCTACCCTAATTGCTTTTTTCTTTCCATTTTAGGTTTTTTTATCTTAATTGCTCTTTTCTTTCCATTTTTAGTGTTTTTTCTACCCTAATTGCTTTTTTCTTTCCATTTTAGGGTTTTCTACCCTAATTGCTCTTTTCTTTCTATTTTATGATTTTCTACCCTAATTGCTCTTTTCTTTCCATTTTTAGTGTTTCTACCCTAATTGCTATTTTCCTTCCATTTTAAGGTTTTTCTACCCCTAATTGCTCGTATTCTACCCTAATTGCTCTTTTCTTTCTATTTTAGGATTTTCTACCCTAATTGCTCATTTCTTTCCATTTTTAGTGTTTTCAACCTTAATTGCTCTTTTCTTTCCATTTTTTGTGTTTACTACCCTAACTGCTCTTTTCTTTCCATTTTAGGGGTTTCTACCCTAATTGCTCTTTTCTTTCCATTTTAGGGGTTTCTTCCCTAATCGCTCTTTTCTTTCAATTTTTATTGTTTTCTACCTTAATTGCTCTTTTCTTTCCATTTTTAGTGTTTTTTTACCCTAATTGCTATTTTCTTTCCATTTTATGGTTTTCTACCCCTAATCGCTCTTTTCTTTCCATTTTTAGTGTTTTCTACCCTAATTGCTCTTTTCTTTCCATTTTTGTATTTTGCCGGTTTCTTTCCTAGTTTGCTATTTTCTTTTCCATTTTTTGGGTTTTTCTACCCCTAATTGCTATTTTCTTTCCATTTTAGGTTTTTCGGCCCTATTTGCTCTTTTCTTTCCATTTTTAGTGTTTTCCACCCTAATTGCTTTTTTATTTCCATTTTAGGGTTTTCTACCCCTAATCGCTCTTTTTTTTCCATTTTTAGTGCTTTCTACCCTAATTGCTCTTTTCTTTCCATTTTTTAGGGTTTCTACCCTAAATGCTCTTTTTCTTTCCATGTTTAGTGTTTTTTTCCCCTAATTGCTATTTTCTTTCCATTTTAGGATTTTCTACCCCTAATTGCTCTTTCTTTCCATTTTTTGTGTTTTCTACCCCTAATTGCACTTTTTTTTCCATTTTTAGTGTTTTCTACCCCTAATTGCTATTTTTCTTTCCATTTTAGAGTTTTTCTACCTTAATTGCTCTTTTCTTTTCATTTCTTGTGTTTTTCTACCCTAACCGCTCTTTTCTTTCCATTTTAGGGTTTTTCTACCCTAATTGCTCTTTTCTTTCCATTTTTAGTGTTTTCTACCCCTAATTGCTCTTTTCTTTCCATTTTTGTGTTTTTCTACCCTAATTGCTCTTTTCT
>JAMYWD010000762.1:0-15000 GCA_028583415.1 Protea cynaroides | reverse complement strand
GGAGTTTAAACCAGGAGCACCCCTCTACTAAAGATAGAGCGTTAGCGCCCAAGCAAAGCTATACAGTTTTGTGACTCCAGCTAGCTAAAGAAAAGGCAAAAAAACTCGGATATTCGATAAGCCGAGTACAGTCGAGAGAAAGACACCCCGAAGTGTTCAAGGAGGTGGGGCGAAGGGTTTGTAGACCGTGCAATGCCATGGGGCAGACAGAAGTTAGAAATAAGGAAAGTCAGGAATGACACTCTTTTCTATAGCCGGGGGCGAGGTGAAAGAAGAGGACTTTTCCAATGGAGACACCGGCAGAGAATCCATATGGTACCCCCTAGGAGTCGAGGCACCGTAGCAGAGTTTGGTAAAAACGATCCGCGCGCGGCTCATCTTCTCTAGAGAACGCCCTACCATCACCAGGATCTACTACTCTATTTAATTAAAAATCCAACTTTACCGCTCCGTGGGCCCCAGGGCAAAGGAGTACTCATAATTAAGAATTTGAATTGCTTGGAAATGGTATTGAATTACTTTGCTTCACTTTAACAACTTCTCCGCCCTACCGACTTCGGATTGACGACTAGTCTTGATTGGAGCCAATGTACCGGCGCAACAAAGGCCATGGATCTTTCCTCGCTTGCTTCGGAACGAAGCAAGGAACTCACCCTTTGACAACCCCCTTCAATTGGAGGGAATTGACACTGATCTATAACGACGTGTATGTTCTTTAACAAAGACTTCCCTTTGTTGATATTTCCAAGGAAAGTTTTGGGTCCCTGGCGCAAAGGCCAACCTCCTCCTTGTGACGGAAATAGGCGTCTTTAGCCTGACGCCGGTCTCATAACAACCTCAACGCGTCCTGGCCGAGGGCCGTCACACCCGAAGTGCTGTAGGCATGGTTTCAGGCAAGCATTAGGACTTGAGTTCTAATGAGCCGACTCTATAGGGCTGACTTGCCTGCTGAGCTTTGCCTCGCCCCTCCGCATCTGCAATCTTTCGTTCTTTATCTCCGGCCTGCTTAGTGTCCTACTGGAACCGGCTTGACTTTTTTTGCTACGGCTTTCGCTACGGTTCCCCGTCCGGGTGGTAACTATGGTTGGCGTACGTCACCCCCAAAGGCGAAGGTCGCCTAGGCAAAAGAAGGGCCTGATTGAATGCTGCGCTAAGCTTCGCTCAACCCGTGAAATGAGGGCGAATGGATGGATGGTTGCCCTCTTGCCCAGTTGGACTGGTTCGGTCTATCCCATAACCGAAGGTAGGCGCCCTTATTCTCGAAGGAATGACCTTGAGAATGGGTAAGAGGTTGATCGAAATCACCTCTAATCCCAGGAAGCGAAGCTCAAAAGAGGATAGGAATGCGTGTGATGTGGAGTGGCCCAAGAGGATGAGACTCGGTCATTCTCCTCTGGCGGATGATGGCCTTCCGTGCGCGGATTCAAAGCATCAAAGTGAAAGAGCTCCCCTAGGGAAGGGGAGGGCCCTGACTCTCCCGGCCGTGCCAATCATTGTGATTGGCCGAACGCCCACGGAGCGGTAAATGGCGAGTGGTAATATCATAGTGTTGAGTGACTCGGGCTGTACACGAGAAAGGTGCTTTAAACATTTTCTTTTCCACGGGAGCAAGTCTGTTGATAACTGAAATAAGGCGCTCTTAGCCCACCTCCTCTATAAAGTCAAGCTATATTTTTAGGCTCTGGCACTTGTAGCGCCCCGTCGCTGCGTTAAGGGGAAACTTGTTTCCCGCGAAAGACTAAAAAAAGAAAAGTAGGAACGGTCGTATTCATGCTTACTTGGCAATCGTGAGCTCCTTCCTTCCTCCGGCCCTTGGTGACATCGCTAACGAACTGAGCCCTGACCTTCGAACCTCCCATTCCTAGGGCTACAATAGAGTGTCGATTGACTTAGTTATAGGCGATTTTCGTGAGTTTGACAGAGATGGCGGGTATGCCTAGTTTCGAACCTTGTCCCAAGGCGGCGATGAAGTAGCCTAACCGTTCACCCACCAGTATGAATGGACACTGAGTCTAACTCTATTTGTTCTTGCAGAGCGAACACTCCCTGACGGTTAAAGTCCTGGTAAGGAGTCTAGAACGAAGGAAGGAAGATGAGGCTAAACAGTAGAATATAGTAAGCATAGAGCAAGCTGACTTTCTAGCCCACTAGAAAGCCAAGCGGGGGGAGAGCGCGAGGACGCGCGCAAAAAGGTTGTACGGTTGGTGCGCAAGGCAATTTCAATTGGCAAGCAAGCTACCTTTATCCGGGAAGGAATGAATGGTAAGCCTGCCATTTCTAAAAAAAGAAAGAAAGAAGAGCCCTATTTACCGAGAGAGGCTTCTCCCGGGCCAGCAGTCTTCTCTACCTCTAGTCGACCGCCATGGGCTGCCCTTAGGTGAACTCTGCTCCTCTCACGAGAAGAGGGCTAAGGCCGAGGGGCGGAAGCCCTTGTCTCTTGTTAAAAAAACTACAACCTCAGCCCCTGCTATGTCCTTCTTTTGAAAAACGGATGAAACTGCAGAATAGCTCCGAAAGTTTCTGACCTAGAGAAAGAAATGGTGTCCAGGGATAAAAGGGCTCAAGCCTGGGACAGAGCGATCCATCCGTGCAATTCAGTTAGTGCCCAACGAAGGGGAACTTTCTTTTGGGGTGGTGACGAGCCCTCTGAATAGGACTTCGGCAATGCTAAGATCTTGTCATGGGAGGAAAGGGGAGAAAGGTCGCTGTATGGGCTGAGAAAAAGACGGGCGGCGGCTCTCCCTAGACCCCAATACTAATGGGTCTGCTCATCGAGCTGACTTTCATCCTAATCCTAAAAAGGGCACCGGTTAAGTAGCAACTACCTTGGGAACTGGAGATCGAGAGAAACGGATGCTACAAGCTCCCTGTCCCACACATCTAACCAACGCCCGTGCCAGTTCTAAGTTGAACAGGGGGTGAAACCGGAGTTATTACGTAAATAGAGTAGGCCTCGTTGGAGAGTGACATACGTATGGTCATCACAAAAGGGTGACGCCCTATACTCGCAAGAAGATTTTGTCTTCGTTCCAAGGCACGAACAGGCCTATAGGGGGTCTTCCCTCGGTACGAAGTGTAGATGTGCCATCTTCCTAGCTGTGGTCTTGCTCTACTAGAGAGCCAGCAGGGCAAAGGGCGCTTTCGGCCATTCCTCATACTTGGAATTTGGAAATGAGTTCACTTCTTTCCTTCCCAACCCGGCAACATCTATGGTTGGCCTTTGAAGCATCAGCGTTATTGCATCATGCTCTTTAAGCTGCGTATTCTAGGAGCTCAAAATGACCTTCCCTGGGAACTTCCTATAGTATAACAGATGAGTGGGATTCCAAAGAGGGGCGGTGGACGGAAGTAGATAAATAGGCCGGCGGTGATGGGTTAAAGGTTGAGAGCCAGCTACTAGCAAGGAGTGATCCGCTCATGCTGCATGAGGGGCGGCAAAAGGCGGCTTTGCTCACGAGTTAGCGGTCAAGCGGAAAAGGACCTGCTGGCTTCTTTTCTTTCCCTACCTAAAGGCAGCCTTGCTCGCAGCCGGACGGAGGAAGGGTGAAGGAAAAATAAGAAGCAAGTCTTGAGGGAGTAGAGAGCCACCGTTAGGTGGTTCCCGAGCCAAGTGCGATCGATTGTCCTTCCTTTATAGATTGAACTACCGTAACTCCACTCAACCAACAAAGTCAATTCCATACTCAAAGTTGAGTTACCGTACAAACTCAATATCTATAAAAACTCTTCCCCCTGAGTTTTTACTGAAGCCGAAAGGTATCCTAAAGGAATGGTAGCACCACAATCCACCCGGACGCGGCCATCATAAATGGTTCGTGTGACGGCGGCGGAGGCAGGTTCGGGATAATCTATTCATTCTTCTTCTTTTCTATCTCTTTTCTCTCTTTTTATAATTTTCCCTCTTCCCCCGGCCAAAAAGCCGCGAGGCGCTCAAGGATGCAAACTACGGAGCGAAGAAAACCCAAGAATCAAGGGCCCCACTATAGCTAAAGGCCCCTATTTGAGTAAGGCGCGCGCAACCTAGTTGCGCGCTCCCGCGCCCAGCAATCAAACTACTGCGCCCCTAACAGAGTCAAGGCAACGGTGCTCTACGATCAGCTCGACCACCGGGAGAGAGTGGTCGTAGATCAGCTCGACCACCGGGAGAGAGTGCTCTACGATCAGCTCGACCGCAGGCTGGTTGTAAATCAGGCTGATTGTAAATCAGCTTACTCTCCATTGGGCTCATCCCTTGCTTGCTTGTTCTGGCGCGCGCTAGCGCGCTCTGGAGTTGCTTGGTTGAGTAAGGCGCGCGCCAGAACTCAAAATGCGGGGCGCTAACGCCCGTTTATATAGGGTGGTCTACGATCAGCAGCAAGAAAAGCTGATCTACGACCACCCTTATGATTAGAGTAGGCCTTTTCTTGCTGGGGCGCATTAGCGACATGTAGTTTTCTTCGCTGCTAGCGCGCACTTCCGTTTTCTACGCTGCTAACCTAGGTTAGGGGTTTTCTACGCTGGGTGGGTGAGAATCAAAAGTAGTGCAAGTTGCTCGAATTGATAAATCAATGTCAGGGAAGTAGGTGCGTCTCCCTTGGTGTCCCAGTCGTTAATAAAACTATTATTCATTAGATTAGAATAAAAAAAGAAAACAATAAATAATTTATAGTAAGGAATCGAGGTTGCTTGCACTAAAACTACATTTGACTGACTATACTCTCTTTGTCCCCCCCCCCCCAGGTGAGCCTAATATTAATAACAACTTTAAAGGAAAGGCGCCGGTAAGGCGTCTTGGAGTGAAGGACAGAGCACACAAAGCTTTTTTTCTGGAGATGGAGAGAAAAAGTAAGCGGGGTGCTTTATCTCTTCCCTCCCGGTCTGTCCCCATTAGTTGATATACGGAATTGGAAAGGAATTCCAGATCATTCAGATTTCAGGTTCGGGTTCGGGATATGGATGGAATCGAGAGGGAAGAAAGAGTCCGGTTTCAGAGGCTTGATCAACTTTGTAATCATGGATCATCAACAAATCCCTAAATGCTTCTATATACTGTCGCCACGGAAAAGGTTCAGGTAAGGAGAACTCTTAGATTCTCAAGTTTTATATAGTCTTTATGAAAATCCATCTCCACCTATGTTGTGCCCTTCCTCCCAAAGCATTCCGTCTGATATACGTACTGGTATCACCCTGTGAAGCAAAGTCGGACAAGGGGGAAAGACATGGAATTGATAGGGAACCGTAGCCAAGTGGCTAAGGCATGAGTCTGCAAAACTTCTATTCGTCGGTTCGAATCCGACCGGTTCCTACAGCGCCACCCATCATTTTTTTACATGGTTAGTGGATAGAACGGGGGCCCCCCGGATCAAAGGTTCAAAGCTGAGAATTCTTGGAGTGAGACTTTCTTTTTGCAAATTCCAGTTTCATTCATCAGAACCTAAGATATCCACGCTGGCAGGTCCCCACCCCTTTCAGTGCACACCTTTCAGCTCTCTCCCCCAAGGTCAATCTATTTATTAAGGTTTAGTTTCCATTCCGAAGTATACGTATACGGATCAACTGCTCCCCGGCTTGGAGAGGGATCCTTTAGGATCTCAACGCCCTTACGAGGTAGTGGGGTCCGATGGAGGAAAGCAGAGGTGGAGGAAGGGCCACGCGAACAAACTTGGATCCCAATTTGGAGCGGGGGGTGGCGGAGAAAGAAGAAGAACTCCGTCTACTCGGGGAGGAGATTGAAATGGTGGACCGAAAGGAATGGTCCATCTTGGAGGACGGGGCTGCCTCGTGGTGCGAAGACATTTGAGTGGAAAGGGAAAGCAAGAATTTTGGAAAGGGATCTCCATGCTATATATGACAAGGGGACTGATCCCGTGCGTGGCATGGGCCCGCCCGCATCCAAAGTCGAGCAAGGACTCGGTACCGACAATAGTGACGGTAGCTTTCTATCCCCTCTATTCATCAAACTCCTTATTCCCTTCTCTTCCAAGAATGGATTGGAGAAAGGCTGATTTGAGAGAATTGCATGCATGCAAGGTCTCTGCCAGCCAACATTGTAGCCCCCGATCCGTCCCCAGATTCGATTCATGTATTTACTAATACTTCTGCTACCCTTGCTCGGTAGTTCCGCTGCAGGTGCTTTCGGACCTTTCCTGGGCTCCGAAGGAAGCGCCATAGTAAGCACTACGTCTCTCTCATTATCCAGTATTTCATCCTTGACCCCTTCTTATGAAGTCGCACTGGGAGCTAGTGCTTGCTATCCCAAAGCCCGTGGATCCTATCCGAAATCTTTGATGCTTCTTGTTCGCTTATTGAAGAAGGCCTATTGTTGTTAGGCCCTAGTCATGTTCATTTTGCTTACATTCAACAGTAGCTTGGTCCATCTTTATTCCATTTCCTAAATGCCCTTTTATGGTAAGGGGATCCACATAGCCCTCGATTTCTTTTTGACTGTTCTATTTGCATTTTCTTGCTGGAGATAACTTTATTCAATCATTCCTGGGATGGGAATGGGCAGCATAAAATAGTTCATGAGCTATTGATTAACGGAGCTCTTGCCAAGCCTCGGAAGGAGAAGTGAACGGAGGAATAGAGATGGAATGGAGCTTGTGTTTGCTCTTGATCTAAGGCCGGGGCAGGAGTCAACAGCAAGGGCTAGGGAGAGGGGAGGGAGGAATAATAGGAGGGCCAGCTCTTTCAGACCCTTCATTGGATAGAGGCCAATAGTCCGAATAAAGATCCATTTTTTATTTTTGGCCTCGAAACAGAAACTCTTGCAGGGGCCCATCCAAGCATGATAGTGGTATGTGGCCAATCCTAGCTACCCCTAGCTGTGAGTGTTCATTCCATCCCTACATCGCCGTATCCCGTGATTCCCTCGAGATTAGCAGTGGACTCCTTATTTGATTCTTATACAGCTATAGATTCTCCAAGATCTCCTCCTGCCTCTTATCCTCTTCTTCCGCCTCCTCCATTCCCCGATCGACCTGGCTGGCCTCTCAATCCCGAGTGTTCTTTCTCCCGCCCCCGACCCTTCCCCCTTACTCAACAATTGGCCTTTCAAGTTCGAAGGAGGGATGTGCAATACTTCCAGATGAGGGCAAGCTGGTCTTGCTTCTCCACAACCCGGGTCCTGGCCGAAGATGCAACCTGCCTTTCCAATAGAGAAGGATGAGGCAACATTCATGGGGATCAACATAGTTCTATGCTCCTCCCTTCCCTGAGAGACAGATATCTTAATGGAAGGAGGGGGAGACAGCTATAGGCTCGACTGAGACTAGCTACTACGTGTTCCTACCCCCAGATAGTGACGTCCCTGTCTAGATGGGCCCGAAGGAGGTTCCCGTACGGATAGGAACCTCTGTTTGGGTATACTGTTGGGGTAAATAGCGATGCACGATATGAGCCCGGAAGTTGCGTTTATGTCATCTCTTGCTACGCATGGTCCTGATCAAATGGGGTAGCTCTAGGAGAATATGATCTCGCAGCGAAAAAGCCGGCATGTAGCATATTCTACTACGTCCCCTCGGCTTTAGCTGTGCTCTCCCTTCCTTCCGTTCCCCACGGGGGGGTTGCAAGTCCCCCCAAATTTGCTTTTGTGGAAAAATAAAACAACCCCCCCCCTCCCTTCCGGGGGGGGGAGGGGGGGGGGGATAAAACCCGCCCCGGGGGGAAGGGGGGGCAGGGTTTGGGGGGGTTGGTACTGAATCAACTAATGAGCGGGGAGGGGCCCGATAGTGGCGATCAAATCTTTCGGAATATTAATTGTAGCGTGGTAGCGTACAATGGTTGCTTTCCTATGCCGTTCCATTCATACGAACCCAAGCCGATCCGATTTAGGCTTAGGACCCAACTCCGTTCCTTTCACAGGCTCCTTAGGGGAGCCCCTAGGGTGAGGGTGAGCTCCCAAGCGATTTATTAAGACTAAACTCCGTTTTAGTTGGCCTCCTTCGACCCAACTCCGAACCCTTTGCCTGGCTCAGAAAGACCTGAGCCTTCCGGTTTATTGCCAAAAAAAGCTTTCCAACCAAGCAAGAAGACGGATGCGCGTGCTAACGCGCAACCTCTTCGCGCTAGGCGCTCTGGAGTTGATTCTTTCGCCCCGATGCGGTAGATAAATGGATAGGTTCGCGATAGGAGGACTGGCCCTTCACTTGCATGGGATAGCGAAGCCGCTCCAATCCACTAGCAAAAACCACATTCTTAGACTCAACTAAAATGTTGTAGCATTGATTGAGCGAAGCCGCTCTGCAATAGTGAAGGAGCGGCTTGTCTGTCTCATGGGAGGCAATTTCGTTTTTGCTGTCTACTTAATAAGCTCCTTTTTCGCATGCGCTCTACTGTATCTGCCGCAGGTCTTATCAGCTTATGTACTAAGCGAAGCCACCTTCGGCCCTGAGCTCTCATCAAAGCCGCCCTCGCTTCGGCGGGCCCTTCACTCATTGATATAGTGAGGTCGCTCTGCCTCGTAGACAAGGCTCGTTCCGTACTTGACTTACGAGCTCGTGTAGTACTCGCCCCTAACAAGCAACGGCTAGCTGATCGTAGACCACCGTTGCGCGTTAGCGCAACGGTGGTCTACGATCAGCCGTTGCTTGGTTGCATGGGCGCGTTAGCCCGTTTATCTAGCGGTAGGCCTTTTCTTGCTGGGTCGAAAGCTGCTAGTAGTGTTCGCCCCCATGGATTCAGTTGATTCGATTGAACTGATCCAGTAGTTCAAGCCTTTGATCCAGTCCAGGCGCAGTAGATCAAGATCGGGACCTGGTTGAAGCACCCTATGTGGATCGGAGCACGGACAGGTAATGGACAACCGGGCGTACTCCAGATTCTGTCTACTGGTGAGCTTACAAAGTTCTGATTGACAGACAGGGGTATGTGAAACATATGTATTGGCTTTGAGAGAGGGTGCTCGTAGATCAGCTCGACCACCGGGAGAGAGTGGTCGTAGAGCAGCTCGGCAGATAGGGGAGGATAGGAAGTCACTCCACTTCTAATGGAGGGAAAAGAAGACTCAGCTGCTTTCGCACCTGCCCTGCAATTGAGTCCTTTTTAGATCTGATTGAATAGAGGCACCAACGGTGAAGACCTTGAATGAATCCACATTGAGTTCCCCAACATTCTTCCCTGCTGTCGGAGGTAGTGGTCTAGCCTTGAAAGAGAGATACGGATCTTCGGATAGAGCATATTGGACATTTGTTCTGCAATTCCACCCTTGAAAGCCTCCCCCCCCTTGCCATAGCAGCGGCAACCCCAATAGAAGTGGTAATCACAGCTCCATTCCCTCCTTCCCGAATAGAGGTTGGTTGTCCCAATCTCACATAGCAGATCAAACCTCGGTACAAAGGTTTCATCGGCAGGATCACGCCCCCCCCGCTCGGATAAATCTTTCATCCCTTGGTCGTAAAGGTGGGGTGAAAACAGCAACTAATGCTCTATCTCCGTCGTCGAATACGGATACGAACTTTCAATGGTAGGATCAAGCCTCGCATCCCCAGAGCCATATGAAGACTAGCCTGCCCTTCCAATCGGGGTTATTACGGGTCCGGTATCAGCAACACCAGCCAATCGTGTTGGTACGGTGGGTTCCCCATACCCACTATTCGGAAAAAAAGCTTGCCATAGCAGCTCAAACCTCCGATCGGGAAATGGGAGTTCTAACCGGCCCTAGCCCTCAATTCCGAACAAAAGCTTTGATTGGACCGAGGTTCGTGCAGGGAGGGAATAGGAACTAATAACGATGGTTCGAGGTTGAGCTCACCGGCCGCCCCCCTAAACGAGTAAGTGTCGTATTCCTGACTTCTATTCCCTTTTTTTGCCCTAAGGTTTTTATTCCTTCAAGAACAGCATTGCGGTCGCAACGGGGCTCTGGGTGAATATTGTCCGCCCGTGTGAGAAAGAATTCATATTTATACGTCGGGGTCTTTACTGAAAAACCCACATACTATACTACAACAATTTGAAGAAATCCGCCTTAGACTATAATTAGAATTTACTAGTCGTGTTGAGTTGAGGCTTATTTCAATCATACAAATCCGCCAATCCCGATATTCCCGCATTTCATCCTGGTCCAGTGTCCATTCCTTACGGAAATTCATGAGCCTTTTTCTGCGCCCCTTCACTCACTTCTGAATGACTCAGTGAGGGTTAATGGAAAAAGCTCAAATCGAAACTATCACTAAACTTTGTCTTTAAAGGCACATCGAATGAAAACGAAACTCTGCCTTATCAATATGGTGTAAGAATTTTCGGTTAGTCGGAAGGGGAGAGTAGTTGCGGAATCATTTTTAACGGCCAAAAAACTGACTTAGCGGTTGCACGGAATAAATGGTTCGGCCTTTGGGCCAATGCCACTGACTTTTTATCCATTTTCCGAAAAAGGCGCCCGCTGAAAGCGCCGCAAGCCGCTCGCTCTCTCTCCCAAGCGTGATTTCTTCCGTGTGTCACACTGCACCCACTGCCATAACAGAAGCGTTATTTCCCGTTGGGTGGATCCCGCGCCCCTGCCTATCACGGGATTCTCTGTTTCCAGCTCCTGCGCAGCGGCGGATCTGTATCGCCATCCGCCGCCTGTTCGTTAATACGTATATGGAGAGGAGGCTGATCTTGCATACGAATACGCCGATTGGTGATAGACAGAGTGAATGGTTGTCGGAAGATAATCGAATGGGGTAGAAGGGCTTGCTTGCCCTCGGGGGGTTCGATTCCCACGCGATCAGTGCGACACAAGGCACTGGCTAATTGTCCTCTCTCGATTTACACATGAAAAACGACTCTAACGTGCGATAAACTTTCCTATTGACCTCTTTCTCATCACTTGATCACACAAAAGAGTTATTTAAATAACAATTCTTGTTTTACCAGAGTTCCTTCCGTTGGGAGCCCAAACTAGGCCTTCTGGACTCGCCCTTGGCAGGGAGATGAATACTGGTTCTTACATGAACTGGAAAAGTGGGCCGAGTGACTTACTAATTGGTTGGCCCTTTAAGATCAAAGGGCCCCGATAAAGAGACATAAACAAAAGGAAAAAAAAAACGCTCGCATTACACTATCATTTTTTGGTTGTTAACCCGCCTGCGTATAATAGTTACAGAAGAATGATCAACAACAAGAACAGCCGCCATTTTGTGTACGCACCGTCCCTTCGCAGTTTCGGTGAGTAACCGCCGGTGTCTGCTGTTCTCATCGTTCCACCGGACCTTGAGTTGCCCTACCCAAACTTGTTTGCCGTCTTGGGCTTAATGCGTCCCCGGTTTAGAAGGACGCCCCACCCCTGCTGCGCTTGTCTTTGCTTGTCTTTTCACCTTTGTTATTTCTTTTCAGTTCTTTTCTTTCTTGTACTCTTTCCTGTGATTGTATGGGATATTTACCTTTATGATCACAAGGTGGTGCTTGGGTAGGTCTTCTCTGATTACGTTCGGACGTGACAGGGAAGCCGGGAGGGACATAGCCGACTGAATCATTCCCCATCCAGCACTTAACCGACGAAAGAGAGGGGGACGCAGCCCCCGCCGCCATATGAGACGGAGACTATTATACTTGGACTTTTCCTTTGTGGGATAGGGCAACAATTCCAGATGTCTTTTTTTGTTTGGCGATAATCACTTCTGGGAGGGTGAATGCCAGGTTCCACCACAAGAAAGAAGGACTTTTGGAAGTGGACTGGGGGGTCGTCATATGTTTTAGGTGGGGTTTTCTGAAAGAGTGCCCTTTCCCCAGCCTCCAATCGGGTCAGAACAGAGGAAAAACCAAAGACGAATTGCAGTCCGCCCCGGCCCCCCCTTAGTTCGCCTCAAAACCAAAGGAACGAGGCGCTCAAGCGCTTGTAAGCCGACGCGAACTACATAGATCATCTTAGCAAACTACATATAGATCATCTTAGTTCTTAGAGCTAAAACTACACAAACTACATAGGTCATCTTTGCGTATAGAGAATATTAGTTGTTAGAGTCGGGCCGCTCGCCCGCGGAGGAGGCCTGAACCAAAAGCTCTTGCTGCTCATTTCGCGGCTGATCTACGACCACCCTCCTCTCGAGGCCCTTTATTCCCTGTTCCATCGCGCGCATGCGGTCTCCTACGACGGCAGGGTTCGCCGGGCGCAGGTGTCTCCAAAAGGCTGTTAAGATAAACCGGCGGTCGCGCAGGTCGTTCTCTACGTGCTGTATCTCCTCTCCAACTTGAGCGAGCCTTTCTGCGATATCCATAGTTCATCAACCGTGCTAATAAAAAAATTCTTTGATTTTCTTTTAGAGCACGAAGGCTTATCGAGCCTCTATTTATAGAGTGTAGAGTAATCCCGCCATGCGGCACGAATTTGATGGCAGGCACAATCCTTAGACGTTTTCCGTTCCGCAGTTGAGTACTATCATGCCTGTGTGAACAAACTAACTACCTTGCGAAGCAACACGCCCCCCCAATCACGCTGCCTGTGTGAACAAACAAACAAACAAACTTTGCACAACCAGCTTCAGCAGTTCCGCCTAATCGATCGCTGTGAAGTAAGTAGTTCCGCTGGGAGACCGTTTTGTTGTCTTTGTTTTATAGTCTATCCATCCTTGCTTCCAAGGCCCCCCCCCCCCCCCCCCCCCCCCCCCCCCCCGGCCCCTCCCGTCCCCCCCCCCCCTCTTTTTTTTTTTCTTCCCCCCTCTCCCTCCCCCCCCCCCCCCCCTGTGGCCTTCTCTTCCCTTCGTCCCTTCCCTCCCTCCCCCCCCCCCCCCCCCCCTCCGGTCCCCCCCCCCCCCCCCCCCGCCCCCCCCCCGCCCCCCCCCCCCCCGGGCCCCCCCCCCCCGGGTTCCCAGGCGGGTCCCCCTTCGATGTTTCCCCCCCTCCCCTTTCCCCCCCCGTCCCTGGCCCCGGTTCTCGGACCCCCCCCCCTCCCGTCCCCCTCCCCCCCCTCCGTCCCCCCCCCCCCCGCCCCCCCCCCCCCCCCCTCCCCCCCCCCCCCCCCCCCCCCCGGGCCCCTCCCCCTCCCCCCCCCTCCCCTTTTCCCCCCCCCCCTCCCCTCTCCTTCTCTTCCCGTTGTTCTTTTGGCCCCCCCTTTGCCCCGGTGTGTCGGTTGCTTCCGGCTTCCCTCCGCCGTCCGCCGGCCTCTGTTGTTTTTTTTTTCCCCCCTTCCGTATTTCCCTCCTTTTGTAAAAATTTATTTTTTTTTTTTTCTTCTCTCCCCCCTCCCCCCCCCCGTCCCCATCCCCGCCCCCCCCCCCCCGGGTTTGCCTCTTTTTCCGCTCCCCCCCCTCTTTTTACGAAGCTTTTTCTTCTTCCCGTTTTCTCCCCCCCTTTATTAGAAAGCACTTACAAGCGTAGGCAGCGCCGTGAATAAGACAGCCGGAACTCGAATCCTCTCTCCCGAATTCAGTATCCTACATGCGAGGCGATCGAACGGACTAATTGAACCAAAAGGGACATAGTACTCGTCGACCATAGGGAACGTGCGAGCGTAGTATACGAGCGAGAACTAGAGTTCCACTCCGGTGCTCCGGAGTGCAAGACTTTTCACGATAGCAAGAGAACTAGACAGCTAGAGGAGCGTCAGTAAAGAGAGCTGGTTCACTTCCTTTTTATAGTTCTAGCAGCTCTTTGGGAACTTCCTTAGGAAGACTTCTTCCGGTAGGGAACCCGAGCCTAAGTCTTTCAGAGCCTCAATCCCCTTCAAGCCAGGAATGGAATGGGGTAGCGGACGAATGAATTGGAATCTCTTCGAACCTCTACTGGCTCGGTTAGGAGCTTCAGTTCGAGCAGTTAGAGCGGTTAGTCCTATCCCCAGTTCCGTTTTCCTGAGCTCTTGAGTCAAAGTCAAGTGCAGTTAGAATAGGATCGGTAAGTTCTTTCTATGGGCTTGACTTGAATCACCATCACCGATTGCCTAGGGCTAAAGCTTTATCAATTTAGAAGTGGAAAGCGAATCGAACTCCTCTTTCGCCTGATTGGATCTCATGTTATAGTGACTCTAAGTGCATATGTATCAACTAGGTTGGCTAAGTAGATGGACCTTTTAAGAGAACAAGCTTCCACTCGACTCTCCCAAAAATCAAATCAAGCGGCCAAAAGAATGAAGGTTTCGTGTCGATCATCCTGTTCTTAACAAACCTTTAGTTCATGACCCCTTTTTTTTACCAAGAGGAACTGAATGACAGAGACGATCTTTGATGCGCAAACCGAGTGAGTTTCCACCGATCCAGATGTGCAAAATATTTAGAAGAGGGTACGGGTACGGTGCTATCCCTGTACTTTGTTGCACATGGCCTAATGTACGGTTCAGTTGCCCCCCTTTTCTCACTCTTTTAGTGATTTGTCAAGTTTCATCTTTTATGCTACCGAAAGACGGACGAAATCTGGAATACCCAACTTGTTCCAGATCAAATGCCAGTACCATGTACCCTTAGGTGCCTCCAATATAAGAAACAAACTATATTGGCTGAATTAGAAAAGATAAGGTATAACGCCCCCTTTTAGCGATATCCCTTTCAAACATGTCAGCGATATCCCCTTCAAACATGAGTAGGAGACTTCTAGTTGATAAAGTCGTTGAGTTCTAATAAGCTGTAGTCTATTGAGTTGAAGCTGCAGTCGTTGACTTGTAAGCCGTAGTCTTCGATTCTTGCCTTGGCAGAGTAGATGACTTCCCTTGCTGAATAGAAGAGGAAGCTTCTGCCCCTCTCCCTTCTTTTGAGTCTACGCGCTTCTGCTTAGTTTGTCGTTTATATGCTCCTTAAGCCAGAGGCCAGTTCAATTGATCTTCTCATAGGTGGAACACACTGCCTGTAATTAGCGATCTTCCTCTTTTTCACAAGCATGAGTAGGCAATGAAATTGTTGGGAAAGTCATCCTTGGCATAAGCTCTAGTTGATCTCTGTTATGGCATTCCCATATGCTTCCTAATTCCTATTTATGCAACTAAAAATAGCCTCAATGTTTCCATCTTCCCTATAGTGCTATACCATTCCCTCTCTTTTCTTCCCACTCCCTCACCGGGTCCTCTCTGTAAAGATCTTTTCCCGCTTAGGTTAGCTCTACTTCCTAGCCTGCCTGGTC
>JAMYWD010000761.1:15000-25000 GCA_028583415.1 Protea cynaroides | reverse complement strand
ATGCTGCCCAGGATTGAAAACAAACCTAGACAGTAGCCCAATGGGATGCAAAGACCATTATTAGAAGATCCTGCCCAAGGTGGGGAGTACCCAAGTTGTTTCCCAATCAAAGGGTAAAGACCCAGGAGACCCTAGGAAGGAAACCCAGACAACACGGTGAAGGAGACTCAAGTTCAGATAGAACTAAGTCTGTTTGGGCGCAAGGTCAAGTGGGACGACCGGGAGCAAAACCCGTGCCACTGGACAAACTCAGAAGGGTTTCCACTATATAAAGAACTCTCGGGTGCCGTCCGAACGGAAAGTGCAACGGCAAGCCTTCCGCCACACTCATCTGCCAAACGATTACAAAATGGTTCCCACTATATAGAAAACATTCGGGAACCGTCCAGGTGGAACATGCGGTGGCAGACCATCCACCGGACAGTCAAATAGGTTCTGAGTTAGATCAGAATCCAACCATTGACCCTATGACCTAAGCCTTTGACCAAGGTTGATAAGGATACCTAGGAAGGTAGGACAAGGTTTAAAATCTCGAGTTTCGGAGGAGTCTCGGCCTCCTCCGAAACCGAGATCTCGCCGAGATCTCGCCGAGACTATGCATTTTGTCCGAAACAGCTTAAAAAGGCTGTCTCGGTGGCCAAAATGCCTTTTTTAGGTCTCCAACTTTAGGGGAACCTTATTTTTACATACATAAACACATTTAGAGTATAAAATTGTAAAAATAATGACCATTTGTGGTTGTTTGGGTTTACACCCATGTTTTCACGATCAATGTTGAAGTCCGTTGTTAATTTAGGTTAATATTAGCTATTATATTCAATCAAATATGGCAAATGAGACAATAACATAATGCATTAGGGGAAAGAGAAACAAAATTACACTTCATTATAAATCATTACATAATTTACATCATAGTTTAAAATTCAAATATTCAACATTGAATGATATCCCATAGTCCCCATGTGCCTATAGTCCACAATTCCACAATCCATTATACGAGGAGTTTCCTCCGGTGCCATTGATTTTTCCGTACCGTAATAGACGAGGTCTTCTGAGCTCTCTTTTTCTGTGAAGAAGGGTGGCTAATACAGAGAAGAAGATTCCGCATCTCCATCCGAATCGGAAGGAACGGCAAATAAATTACGTCAGTCAGTCAAAGAAAGAAGCAAACTGACTGATGAACACCAACCGGTCCACCAGGATCCACCAGGATACCTAACCTAGAGAATTCACTCCCTGGATGTAAGTCCGTCAGTAAGTACAGTCTCAGTCAGTAGTGAAAGAATAGTCCGTCCCAGTAGTGGATCAATCGGTAGTGAAATAGTCCAAGGAGCTTTGGGCATTGCCGGTGTAGCTGTCAGCTTATCGTGCTTCGTTCCCCGCTTCCCCCTCTGGTTGTCAGCTTTTCTCGCTTTTGAAAAAACTCTTTCCGTTTATCCCGGGAAGGAAAATGGTGCACAATTGGGTAGCTATCGGGCTTAAGGCATTTCCGGGTAGCTCGTAGCAAGGCGGCAGAAGCAATCAACTCGAGAGTTGAGAGAGTTTCGTCAAACCATAGGTCAGTGAGTAGGAATGCGATCGTCCGGACAAAGGGTAGTGTTGGTCTCGTCTCAGGAACAACAGGAGCGGGAACAAGAACGGAGATGGGTGGTTCAGGTCTCGTCTCGTCGCCAAGAAAGAAGAGTGGAAGATCGATGCAGAACGTCAAGGGGCTGGAGAAGAAATAACAGTGGCAGGTCTAGCGAGCCTGTATCCGTCCGAGCGGCAGTCACTATCAGTAGCAGAGACAGAAGCCGCTAGATAGGTCGTGTCTGTTACACGTTCCACGTTCGGTGGTAGAGCGAATTTCACACTTCGCTGGGGCCAAGGGAGCAGATGTAGGAGCTGCTTCGGCAGCGCGGTAGAGGAGAGCTGGACAAGGGGAGCATTGAGTGAGGGTTGCGGGGCATGTAGCTAGGTGGACTCTCTTTGCTTCGTGGTTTTCTTTACCTTTTTAAGAAATCGATTCTTTTTGTGATCCTTGCTTAGGAAGGGATTGCGAATAAGATGCTCGAAAGGGCGGTCTCACAGCAGGCGCATTTCACTTTTCTTTTTTAGGGTATATTGCCTGTCAACTCTTTCTCTTACGGAGAAAGAGGTTCCTAGACAAAATACGGCAGATGAGGCATCAGCCGCAACAACAGATCCAGTTTATCCCGCACCTCTTTCCGTTATCCCTGCTAATCAATCTCTTTCAGACCCTTCCCTCCTCCTTTCTAGGCGAACCACTCTTTTCTTTTGTGCTGTGACATATGATTGTGAGGGCGTTAGCACGTCTGGTAAACAAAGGTAGCTACCCGAGGATAGGCCGATGGACGAGAAATGGGTCAACACGTGACGTATGGACAAGCAATGGGAGGGCTCCTGTCGTTCTAAGCGAGGAAGTCCTTTCGCCCCTATTTGAGTAAGGCGCGGTGGATCTTTTTCATTCCTTTTCGTATCTCTTTTCTCTTTAGATCGCTGTTCGGGGTGAGTAGCAGAAAATATATTCAAAAGATTAATGGAAAGCTGTTCTCCTCACCCCGAAAGCCCACATCTGCAGGAGACGGCATGCGCTCACTGATCTTCTTTATATTACGCAAAAAGAAGTTCAGTCGGTTAGGTTAGTTTTTTATAAGGAACCGAAGTAACTGCAGTTACTTGGTTCTTCTGTTGGACCTCTGCCTACAAGTCCTGCTGCCATGTCTGCTTCTGATACAGGCGTGTTTTGTTCTTCACCAGCAAGATACGGCCAAAGAAGCAACGGCCCCATTTACAACTATGGGAAAGACGCTTACTGTCTGCTCCAATCGACACCCGACTATGAAGAATGGAGAGGGGCTACCTGTGCGGAATATGAGGAATTTTCTGCGCTTATCACGCAGATTAGGAACGAGAAAGGCACAGAAAGCTCGTCTCAAGGAACGAAGCAGTCAGCCCGGAAGAGAATAGTGAAAGAGAAGGAAGTAGAGGAAGAAGGAAAGGAAGAAAAACGGAAGAGGAATGTTCTCTCCAATGATGTGTCATAAAGACAGACGCTACGAGTCCGTACCGAACCTTTTCATGCAAGGTCTCGTGGAAGTAAGACAGACGCAATCATTTCCTGCAGATATAAAGGAAAAGGATTAGTAGCAGACTGAAAGTCGAAACTAGAAAGACTCATCTGTAGAACCCATTTAAAAGGGCGAGCCTGATCCCTGGTACCATCCTGTGGTAAACACCTGAGCAGGGACGCCATCCAGTCCTGGAAGGGTCTTCAAAGAGACTGCTTTAATTGCTTTCCGATGGTCTTATGTTTCGGTGTTATGATCTCGTACGGACTCGGAGCGCGCCGCAGCCTTTAGGCGCTAGCGCAGTGCGAGTTACGTTCGATGTGGTGTCCTGTAGACTTTGGTCTCGATCCACTCAGTGGGTAGATAAGATTGAAAATCTAATGTAGAGTGCTATGGCTGATACATGGTTCTGGCTGGAGCACTTTGGTTTTATCGCTCCTCTCTCGAATCCTCTGTATTGGTGTAGTCTATAAGACTGTATGCGCACCTGAGCGCCTTGACCCGAACCCGTGACAATATTAGTTTACTTAGGTCAGAAGTCACTAAGGGCGAAGCGGGTTACTTTTATCAGCTCGACCACCAGGAGAGGGGTGGTCGAGGGTGGTCGTAGATCAGGAAAGAAGGCTCTGAAAGACCTATCCGTCAGGAGAAGGAGGAGTCAGTCTTCTTTGAAGATTGAGGCGCATTTGCGGACAATTATGCCATTCGGAAGAAGTCTTCTACAGAGGGAAAGCCTGTTACGAGTAAGTAAAGAGGCAGCGGCAGCTCCAGAGATTCTTATCTTATTCCATTCCAGTGGCTTGACCAGTAACCAATGGCGAAAACTCAAAAAAGAAGAATAGAAAAGAAAGACAGAAAGAAAGAGTGGCATAGCAATTAATGCAATATTTATACGATTGGATTGTTCCGAAAGCTAAAGCTTTCCTGGGCCTGGGTTAACTCGAACGTTAGCTTTTCGTCCCAATGAGAGTCTCCCTTTGGGAACAACTAAGTTCGCCCAACGAAGAAAGTGTCTTTATCCCGAAGCTCCATTCAGTAATATCCCGCCCGCGTCCTTCCATTTTTCCAATTAGGGCAAGGAGTGTACAGGGTTCTTCCATCTATGGTTTGGCTTCGAAAGGCGCTCGAATATAAAGACCTTTCATCGGTCGCCACCCGCTTCCCTCAGAGCTATGCTCTGAGCGCCGGTCATTCAACTAACTTGGTATAAAGTTCCCATGCCCCGGGTGGAGCGCTCCTCCGGAGCCTTCACTTGGGACGTGGCAATGATTTTGACTCTTTTTCTAAAATATATAAGGGTCCGGTCGATTCGAATGTTTCATAGTGAGATCCAACTATGAGCCGTCATCACGATCTCCGTGGGTCCCGTCCGGAGCTTCGGGGCAGCGCGGGAATTTCGAAGCTGATAAATCAGTTGTTTGGGACGACTGGTGCGTCTTTTCCAATCCCTTAATAAGTTGTTCTCAGTTCCCGGATTTGAATTGCGGGAACCCTTGAGTTCAAATACGGCTCCCTAACCTAATAATGTATTGGGTTGACTTGCTCACCGGAAGATTCTTTTTAACATGTTCCAACATGACGAAGCATATGGCTGTGAAACCACCCGATTGTACCCAACCGCTGCATAAGGAAGACTAACCACTAAAAGCGAGGATTGCAACTGCAACAAGGGCTACCTTCGGCAACCAAACCAACCCGTTGAGATACCAACGTAGCTCGCCCTACTTCAATGATGGCTTTGAGCATGGATAAGCATTCATAGTGAGGGTCGTTTTATGTTTTTTTCGCGTTGAACCGTAGCGTTGGAGGGGCCTTTTTTTTTTGGCCCTGGTTTACATTAAAGCTAAACTATCACTGAGGTGGCCGGCTCTGATCTCCAAATAGTTGTATAGTAAGACTGGCCATTCATCCGATATGAGAACGGAACATCGTGCTTGTTGGTCATCAAAAAGTGGTGAGTCAAACCAATTCACTCCATGCTTTTGTTTTATCTACCCCGGGGCCAAGGGAAAGCGCTAAAGGAGAACCATTAAAAGAGGGGGATAACGAGTTGACTAGTTGGTGGTGTACGCTAAGCCTTGCCTTGGTGGTTCTATCTTGGTTGCCGAAGTGGGTTCGACGCTAAGCCGGAGTTGATTAGATACGATGCCTATCCTTTTATTCTTCTCCGTATGGGACCTTTTCTCGAAAAAAGGCATTAGAGATAGGGGGCGGCAACTAAAGAGGTAGCGAGACTGACCGCAATTGCAGGAATCGGTTCGACTCACTGTGACTGTAACTATCTTATATCTCTCTCTTTGAAACTATTATAACAGAGTTCCTGTAGAGTGATTGATTTATATAGCATAGCATGCGCTCCCTAAAGGGCCCCTACTCTCTTCTCTTTTCTTTAGTTTTCGATTGAAGTGGAGGGGCTGCTAAGCGCTTTTAGTACAGAACAAAGAACCACCACTGAGACATTCAGTGATTGTGCACGTTGTTCGATGTTTGTTTTTTGACTGGACCCGATTCAAAAGACAGAAGGGGAATCAAAGAAGAAAGCAAATGCAAAAGCAAGTTACATCGTATAGTAAGTAAGAGCGAACGAACTTGAGTTGATTAAAAAAATGATTCATGGCTCAAGCGGCGAAACCCTTCTTCGCCAAAACGGGGTTCCGCACTCTCATCCCCGAAAAGGAAGGTCAGCGGAGGAGCGTAGCCGTATCGATTCAACCAAGGTTGCTCCTCCGAAGCCGAGTTTAGGAATTGTCCCCCCCGAAGAGCAGTGGCTCAGTTGTCTAGCACGCCAGCTGAGAGATACTCCACAAGTATCAACGCTCAATCGAAAGAAAGAGCAATCAATTAGATGCTTAACAGATGCTACTGGTGTTTTTCAAACACCAGGGGGCACGAGCTCCATCGCCAGGAGATAAGCATCGAGTGCGTGGGCTCGTCTTCGCGACCATAAGCAAGAAGTCGCCAAGTCGAGGCGGGAATAGCCAACTTCCCCGACGCTACTAGATGGGTAACTCCCTTCTATCCTCCCCCCGGGCGTTTCCAAACTGATCGTGTGTCCCGGGATGGAATACAACCGAAGAAGGAAGATAGTCAGTGTCACGGGAGTGTAAGGGCTCACTTTGGCTCTTGGCGAACTCTTTCGTAAGGCGAACGTTCGCAACCACCACTTGACTCTCTCTGACCGGGGCATATGGCCCTCATTGTCTTCTTGTTCGTTCTCTCTCTCTCCGGGATTCTAATGGTTGACTACCCGTTAGCCTCATATCTGTGGGAGGTCCTCTCTCTCTCCGTTGTGTGGCGCGGGGCTCGTCTCGTCGGATGCATTCCACTCTGACTGACCGACCTAAACCTAAGTAGTTTAGTTTTCATGATCCTGTGGTATCATCAACAAGCTATTTTATTTGTTTTGTTGGGGACGCCTCTCATTCATTCTATTAGTTATAGGTTTCGTATTCCCGGTCGGATCGGGCAGAACGGGCTCTGGGGAACTACCCGTCTGCTCCCGACCCGAACTTAAAAAGGAAAGTCAAAGGACGAAGTTGAGTCCCGGGCCATATGTATTGGTAGAGGGCGGGGGCTCCCTTCTATCGAGATCGATGGCCCAGTATGCCACCACTGGGATTAGCATTTCTAAAACATATGTTGAGGAGCGCGCTAGCGCGACCAAGCAACCAAAGCAAGCACTTGGGCTCCGTAAAGCTGATCGTAGAGCACCGTTGCGCTAACGCGCAGCAATCAAACTACTGCGCCCCTAACAGAGTCAAGGCAACGGTGCTCTACGATCAGCTCGACCACCGGGAGAGAGTGGTCTACGATCAGCTAGCTCTTTAGTTGCTTGGTTGCATGGGCGCGTTAGCGCAGTAGTTTGATTGCAGCTGATTTACAATCAGCCTGATTTACAACCAGCCTGCGGTCGAGCTGATCTACGACCACCCTAAACGAGTAAGGCCGGCTTTCGAGCCAGCAAGAAAAGCTGATCGTAGACCACCCTATATAAAAGGGCTTTAGCGCCCGCGCATTTGTTGTTCTGGCGCGCGTCAGCTTATGGAGTGGATTCTTTGCTCCCATGCCTTTCTTGGTCGGACCAACCCAACCGGCAATTTCCTTCTTCCTGAGTTGGGAAGCAAGAACAAGTCTCTCTATTTTTTCTTTCGGGAGCAGAGCAGTCAAAGAATGAACCAAACCAAATGATTGTTCTAGAATGGCTATTCCTCCCAAATGTTCTTTGTGATGCTGCGGAACCATGGCAATTAGGATCTCAAGACGCAGCAACACCTATGATGCAAGGAATAATGGACTTACATCACGATATCTCTTTCTTCCTCATTCTGATTTTGGTTTTCGTATCACGGATGTTGGTTCGCGCTTTATGGCATTTCCACTATCAAACTAATCCAATCCCGCAAAGGATTGTTCATGGAACTACTATCGAGATTCTTCGGACCATATTTCCTAGTATCATCCCGATGTTCATTGCTATACCATCATTTGCTCTGTTATACTCAATGGACGAGGTAGTAGTAGATCCAGCCATTACTATCAAAGCTATTGGACATCAATGGTATCGGAGTGCGCCTCTTCACGAGGGTGATTTAAGTGCAACGAAATGTACCGGTGGTTCGCGAAGCATCTGGCTTACCGGTAATCTCCCATTCCCGTCGTCGAGAGACTATAATAACTATAGCATGCCAGAAACGGGGAGTTGAGGTGGTTAGACCTATACCCCGAAATGCTCCCAGCATAGGAGCCTATGGTTCCATTCTTGTTGTTGCTGGAGGGAGTTGCACTCTTCTCGGTGTGGAGCGATATACGAGAAATAGATGCTCAGCCTGCAATGTCCGATAACGGCGCTGAAGTAGTGAATCTATCGGCACCACAGCAGTGGCATACAACTTTGGACCTAACGGCCGGCCCCGTAACCTTTCGGAATGGGGGATCCCCGTTGGCAACAACCACGGTAGTAGTTGCGGAACTACTGGGCCGGGAGAGGGTGGTCGTAGATCAGCTCGACCGCAGGCTGGTTGTAAATCAGGCTGATTGTAAATCAGCTGCTCCTCTTTCTTCGCTTCGGGGACGGAGGTCCTACGGTAGGTAACAGCAGGCACAAGCAACTTGACCGAAGGGGACCAGCGCTTCTACTCCTCCACCGAGGAGCCGTTCGCAGCCAGAAGCAAGGGATGTCGTGAACGGTGGAAGGTCACAGAGAATTGACCTCTTCATAGAGTGATCCTATGATCGATATAGGATATAGACTCTCTCTTTCCTTATTCTTATTCTGAAAAAAAAAAGAAGGGTGACTCAATCAATTGGGGGTGGGACCTGTTGGCATAATGCACGCTGGAACGTGGGAATTCGAGGTCTCATGAACTACTACTAACAACCTACTTTCTTTTTGTTTTGTTCTTGGACAAACGATTTCAGGTCAGGCCTATGGATGGATCCTTTTAGATCTACGGGCCGGCCGGCCCCGGCCGTTCACATGAGCATAGGGAATCTATACTCGAGCGTTCGACTGGGCCCCTGACAGGATAGGTGAGGAATCACTCTTGATCTGATCTATTGGGGCCTACAACTTCGCCGAGCCGACTAGCATCCCTTTCCACTGCGCATTTATCGAACAAAGAAGACGACTATAGGATCGAATTCGCTTTCCGTGGTGAACTGGTCGTCCCATACCTTCTGCCTGTCTCATGTGTGTGGAACCAGGTCTTTTTCTGTTCCAGCCTCACTGAAGTAGGTAGGGCTGGGTGAGAAACGGTCCCCTGTTGTCTGTAGGCCTTCGATTCCACCGGGGTCTTACGGTCTCTGAGAAAGGGGAGAACTACCTAACTAAAGAAGAATAGTGCTCTTTCTAAGAGTAGGCGTGGAGAGCTTTTTGCGGGGAAACTTGCAAGTACAGTTTGGGGGGAGGCGGGCGTCGACCCAACCTTATGAGTATTCGGACTATAACAGTTCCGATGAACAGTCACTCACTTTTGACAGTTATACGATTCCAGAAGATGATCCAGAATTGGGTCAATCACGTTTATTAGAAGTGGACAATAGAGTGGTTGTACCAGCCAAAACTCATCTACGTATTATTGTAACACCTGCTGATGTACCTCATAGTTGGGCTGTACCTTCCTCAGGTGTCAAATGTGATGCTGTACCTGGTCGTTCAAATCAGACCTCTATTTCGGTACAACGAGAAGGAGTTTACTATGGTCAGTGCAGTGAGATTCGTGGAACTAATCATGCCTTTACGCGTGCGCCCGGAAACATAGGCCGACTGCTGAGCCCACTCTGGCTCAGCCGCACCACCCGGGGTGCGAGCCACCCGAGAAGCAAGCTATTACAGCGAGCGGCTGGAGCAGTAGGGAGCCGAGGAGCAAGGCAGTAGATAAGATAGAAGAAGGGGCCAGGCTCCCGGTGGAGCAGAGGAGACGGTTAGGATAACGAACTTGAAACGCGGAGCCCGAGCGGCCGGCGAGCGAGTGGTTAGTGGCCAATAGCGCCCTAGTTGATGGCATTCCTCTCTGCGGCTGGCACTCGAGGAACCACGGGGCACTCCATACAGAGCAAGCAAGTCTTAGGGATGAGACGCCCGCGCAAGGACCTCAATTCTCATTAGGAGGTCAAACCAAGGACCTATGGAAGTCGGGGCTACCCCGTCCCCATGGCAACGCAACAGTGTCCTGAGGGAGGAGTTTAGAGGCCTTATAGTAGCACGGACTTCTTTTTCTTTCTAGGTCATGCGAAGGGGGCCAGTCCAAGATCGTACTGTTCCTCTACAAAGACAACAGACGCTCTCAACGGCTAGGCGCCACTCTCTTTCTGAGTTATTCCAGCTTCTTCATGATTTCGTGCCGCGGTGAACGAACAAAACCAAAAAGAGAAGAGGGCCGTCTCAGCAGAAGGAGAAGGACCTGCAACGGCAGAGACTACTGACCCTC
>JAMYWD010000761.1:0-10000 GCA_028583415.1 Protea cynaroides | reverse complement strand
ATGAAAGTAACGGAGGACTAGATGAGGAAGGAAAGGCTAACAGAGTGATAAAAGATCTGCATGGAAAAACCACTAGTGTTCTAGGAAGATCTTCAAGAGATCTGCGGAGAGTTATTAGACTAGACGTGAAGGATGGAGGAAGGCGGCGCCTTGATGGGATACTCATCTTGGAGAAAGCGTTGGTCTTCGGCAAAGTGTTGAGAGATAATACCGGATTGAATGTCGCAGACGGCTCAATACTCTGAGAAAGACAACAAAAACAACTGAGACCACAGATCAGTAGCTTGAGGACGATCCAATCTTTTCAAAGAATTCATCCGCCGGATTCAAAGAAGTTGAAGCACTCGAGTGCGCTCAGGTATGAAGTCTTTCTATTCATCTATGGAGAGCTGGTTAGCACCACCACCAAACTTTCTAACAGTACCTCTCTTGTCTCACCAACAACCATGTCTTCTAACGATGGAGGGAAAGGAAAAGAACCTCTTAAACCATCTTACAGAGAAAAGGTGGTTAAGGGGTCCTCTTCCAACTCTAAATCCTGGGCTGACGAGATGGAGGAGTTGGATAACGATGTAGCAGAAGTGGACTTGAATGAATCTGCTATAACGGACCATTGCGAAGATTGGGAGAAAAAATACGAGTTGGAGATCGAAGTACTCTATCAGAGAGTGCGGAGGCCTGGAACTTATGCCTTCTTGGCAAAGTCCTAGGCGGATTTGTGAACCTAAAATCGCTCACCGAGAGAATGCAAGCAGTCTGGAAACAAGCAGGCATGAAAGGAGGAGTTCAGATCATGGCCATGGGAGGCGCTTACTTTCTGTTCAGATTTGCAAACGTTGAAGACTTCAACCTCGTTATTACTATAGGACCATGGTTTGTCTTCGGACCTGGTCTTGCGAAGATGGCACGCAAAGTTTGATCCATTTGAGACCAAACTGGACTCCGCTATTATCTGGGTTCGATTACCTCGACTTCCTCTTTCATACTGGCGACCGGACATCCTCCACAGAGTAGCTGCTCTGATTGGACAAGCGGTGAAGCTAGACGAGCATACAGAAGAGTGCACTATAGTTTGATATGAAAAAATTTTGCGTAGAAATTGATCTGAACCAACCTCTTGCACCGGCGGTTCTCCTAACAGAGGATAACCTCTACCGACGAGTCCGTTGCAAGTATGAGGCGTTACAGAATGTATGTTTTCGATGTGGCAAAGTAGGCCATAGGAAAAATGCATGCACGAACTCAGAACCTCTCCCGGAGAACGAACAAGTGCTTCCTCAGCTCATCAACGACTCGAGGGAGCTGAGATCCACCCGTGGAAAGCCTGTTGAAGTCATGGCGATAGAACCAGGAAGATCGAGCTACGGACCATGGATCCTGGTCCCTCCTCGACGATCTTCCCATCGAAATCAACAAGAGCAAGTGTCTGCCGAAAACAATGGCACCGGGAACCGGAGAGAGACCGGCGGCCGGCATAGTCAAGAAGTTCAAATTGCAAATACAACAACGGCTAGGGAGGAACTCTTCGTTGACCCGCTGACCGACCGTTTGGAGACGGAAGACAACAATGATGTGGTAATTAATGACGCTCTTATTGAATACGACTTTCAGCAAGAACTAGAGAGAGCCAATCTCCAACGGTCCAATCAGACGGAGGCCAATCGCAACATCGATGGAAATCGAACGATGCAGATCGAGCCTCAACCGTTGTTGGGAAATGCATTTCAATTAGACTCTTAATGAGGCTACTTTTCAGCACATTCAAGAGGAGACCAACCCGCAACGGTCCAATTTGGAGGATCACGAACAAAACATTGATCATGATCGTATGGTGCAGATTGAATCTCAAATAAACAGACTATTTACTGAACTGGGAGATGAATTGAATACGGCACAGCAGCCGAGTGAGATCAGCAATGATGAAGGCACCTTTGCAGCCAACCGGACAGGTGGACAGACCTTGGTCAGACCCCACCCAAGGGACGTGTTCAGAGCCAGACCTATGGGACGACCTGCCCCACCTCCGACATTCACGGAGAGAAGACCACCAATCACCAACCTTCCTTTTCTGACCCGGGACCAAGAGAGCGAAAACCCATCCGGTACAGTAAGCAATCGAAGAGCTGGAAGACCGCCACGTCACCCATTCCCTCCTTCCCTGCCTGAAAGTAGAGGGAATGGTTCGTGTTAGTTCGAGTTACTCCTAGCTTAAGGCGTTCAGCTCGGGACTATCGGGTGAGAGGCAGGAACTTCACTCGTTAACCTACTTTAACGGACAGACAGAACAGACAAGACAGATGGATGAAGGGGGATAGGTTCCTCTGGTCCAAAGAGTGAAAGGTCAGAGGTGAAACCTCCGGTAACAGAGCCACCACAAGGGCAGTGAAAACTACTAGTGGATAACTCTCCCTATCCTACGGCTTTTGCGGACTCGAGCTTGCTGGCAAAGAATGTGTTATTCTCCTCCTCGTACAGTCAAATTACATAGATGGTCCTTCATGGCACCATTCCTGGTTATCACCAGGGTGATGGGGAGGCGCCTTCCGCACCTTCCGCACGTCCGTGAGGCTTGTAAAAGAGCTGAATAGATGTGTCGAGAGGCATCAAAACCTACACTTCCTATGGACTCGAAAGAGTTCTAGGTTGTGTGTGGTGAGACGATATATACACCAACCCAATAAAGATTTGACTTCAACAAACTTTCCACTCCTTCGGAGCCTGACTTGAACGGCTTTCCTTTTCTACGAAATCGTCACTTTTCCAAGATAGAACAGAAGCTTTCTTTTGATACGAAAAGAGAGACAGTTTTTTGTGTGCGAAGTTGACGTCAAAGCTCTGTCTTGATGCGACTCTTACCCATTAGTACACCTTCATCACTTTACTTGACGAGCAGAGACAAAGGGCTGATCTTTGAAAGTCGGCCATATGTATCGAGCGAGGGGGACAAAGGGGGTAAGGTTCTGCCACTGGTAGATTGTCAATCCGTTTGTGGTAGCTTGTCCCCTTTATCCTTATCCCTTTTCCTTGATCTGAACTAGAGCAGAATGTCTGTAGTTCAGTCCATAATGATCCCATGATCGATCGATTGACTGGAGCAGCCGCTGCCTCTCCTCTTTAAAGGTCTTTCACTCAATGAAGGCCTCCTAATGCTTCTGCACTGTATTCTCCCTTCTCCTCAAACTAATACAGTGCCATTCCAGTATAGGAGTCCCGCGGGTGCCCCTTTCGGGTGCTGCGAGCCGGTCGCCCAGGCCATGGTCTGCATGTACCGATTACGCACCCTGCATCGTTAGCCACCTTCGATCCTGGTGGAACAGAAGGGCACACTAACAAATGCAGGCATCCGTCAAGCTAAAGTAGGCAGTGTTGGGCTTTCTGGATGGCCAGTTATGGTGACTGACATAGTGCGACAAACCATTAGTGTTGTAAGGTACGCTGTTATTTATAGCTTGGATTTCTCGAGTATAGAAAGCCTGTCATAGTTGTAGCCCACCATAAGTGTTCCGTAGTTTAGTGAGTTGGTTCGCTCATCCGGAAGTTGTGAACTACGTTCTCCTTGACCATCTCGACTATCTGAAATTTCCCGTAAAAGGCGGCAAGGGTCCCATTTTTTCCAGGTAAGTACGGTTACCGGGTTCGTTTTACAATATTTCGTATGACGCAGACGGAACCTTAGGGGACTCGTCAGCTGTTCCCCAGCCCGTCCCAATTTTGAATTGCTCTGTGGTTCGGCGGCCCGGCTTTTACAGGTAAGCTCCCCAACAATTGAAAGAAGCGGCTTTCAGTGTCAGAAAAGAACGTCAAGTTAGCATTCCGGTTATAGTTAGTCATCAGGAACGACCGCCCCGTCGAACCGTATATGAGGCTCCGCAGGAGTGGACTTTAACAAAAAAAATGGAGCAGGTTTATATCTATATTGCACAGCTGTCCATCTGAACTCAAGCGCTCACCGGTCCCAAACACCCCTCATAAAAAAAAAAAAAAAAAAAAACCCCAACCCCCCCAAAAAAACAAAAAAAAAAAAAAAAAATATATTATTATAATTAGCGGCGGGGGGTGTTTTTTTTTTTTTTTTTTTTTAATAGTAACAGGGAAACCCCCCCACCACAAAAAAATTTATTTTTTTTTTTTTATTTTACCCCCCCAACAGAAAAAAAAAAAAAGTCCTTTTTCCTAGGGAAAAGGGAGGGGGGTTGAAAAAAAAAAAAACAAAAATATTTTTTTTTTTTTTTTTTAAAAAAAAAAGGAAGGTGGTTGGGGGGAAAAAAAAAAAAAATGGGAAAAAAAAGGGGGGTTTGTATTAAGAAAGTTGCTAAAGAGGTTCTAGGTGTATCAAAAGGAAAAAGTCATTCTCCTAGAAAGTCATTCTACCTCCTACATCTCTATTTATAGGCAAAGCAATCCTCAACTGATGAGATAGAACTTCCACATGTCACCATCACAGGATGTCCTATTTAAGTAGAAGAAAATAGAGGAACTCCACATGTCAACATGACAAGGAATCCTAGTTACATTATAAAATAAGATGAGGAAGCCTAGTTACATAATAAGATAAGAATTAAAGAGGACTAAGGACTCGACAATAATAAAAGAGTTAACGAACTTATAGACTCATCCAATTACACACTAACCACACTGCTTTCACTTTGACTAAGTCAAAGCAGTGTTGCTAGATCTGATCAGATCTGTCAACAGGTGAGAATGGACCCTGAATGGGTCCATTCCCTTATTGGTATATTGTTAACAAGAAGGATATTTATTATTAGTTACCTGCTATATCTGCTACACTAGTTCTGAAATTGGTCTAAAACAGAGAAGAGCATACAGCACAATGCTAATCAATTAAGAATTTAATCTTGATTGTGCAACTTCCAGATTTACTTTCACGTCAGTCGGATCAGTACATTTCAACAAAACTTTCTGTTCCAAATTCTCTGTTTCCGAGTTTTCTGAGATTTCAGTAATTTTCCTAATCAAATTTAACTTCTTCTAATTATATTCCTAGTTTAATTTGATTTATACTACCCTTAATTTCTTTTAATTATATTTGCAATTTAATTCAATTCATACGACTATTCCATCTGTGAGTGCTTTATAGTCATCTTAGTCCAAATAGGAATCTCTTCCCCCAAGTCTTATTAGAACTTGGATACCTGATTTCTAAATTGCTTCCTTTCATTTTTCTTTTGGAGGTTTGAGGCAACTGGATAAATGAATACAAACATATCATATATAACAATAATATATAATTTCTATATAATTAAGCAAACTAAATTAAATAATCTAATGCATTCATTACTGACTCCAACAAAAAGCAACAAAAAAATGTAAATATGAACTTGTAACATCACATTACAAACTCTTAACACAATCACTGAACCAAAAAAACTACAAGAAGAATGGTTGAAAGTGCAAAGGAAGTAAAACGACATAGGTGCATGTTACATACAGTGAACATGCCCAAACCACAAATAAAAATCAGACAAAATACAAGGATTTGGTGGATCTGACACATTACAAAGTCCATGTCACATGGTGTTGTGACTGACACAGGTACAACTAGTAAAACTCCTCAAGACACTAACCAATAATTGTGAGGGAATGGTAAAGGCCGGGAAAAAGGGGGGAAAAAAAGAGGAAGAGAACTTAACTAATTATAGTTGTGATCCCTCTGAGAGGTCATTCTTAAAAGTAATTTCAGAAACAAGCTTCAGACCTCAAGGTAGAGTAGAAGCTTCATCAGTGATGAATGATAGTCAACCACATTTAGTTGGAATAAGGTTTACTTGGGTTGAGATGAGTTTAGCGCATGCATCTAGCAGTCATGTAACTGAGACGAGAATGAAAAGCTGCTGCCAGCTGCTTTTACGCTGTACAGAAAGTAGCAATTTAGCAGCATGTGAAGTTGGAGAAGCTATTGCTGCTTCTGCTCTTTACATACAAGAGCACTGTAATAGATACATGACTAAACAATTGCACAAATGCATGCGGAAATTTTTTAAGACATTGAATGTCAACCTTCAGCAAAATCCATGAGTTCCTATATCTGAATTAAAACTTAAATTTTTACCATTAGTCTCAGAGGAGTTCAGACATATTCATTTGACTCCATTCATTATGATGCCTGATTCAACATGGTACCACAATTAGCTATCATCACAGGACCCAGTATATATGGCAATGGTCATATTCTCTCTTTTTTTTCTTTTTCTTTTTTTTTCTTTTTTACTTTTCTCCCCTTTTCTCTTAAGAATAGAGATGAAATTACCATGGTTTTAAAGCTCTTCCAAAAGAAGAAGCCTCAATTGAATGCGTGAACTGACATCCTGATGTACGAGAGTGTGACGATGTACTGTTTTTGAAGGACTGCTTACACTGCTACTACGTGGAAATCATCAGGCAAACAGAGTCTCTTTATTTTTAACGAATAGTTGACGAGCCCATCAATGCATTAACCAAAGGAGGTAGATGTTCGCAAATTAGTGGTATAGTAACATTTAGAATCAAATTTATATGATAATATTGCAATAGCTAAACCACACCTACATAGACAAAATACACCGTGACGCGCTAGCACACACACGGTGGAGGTTCAGACTCATATTGAACTCCTTTACCAGACACCACCCAGATTTTCTTTTCTTCTTCTTTTTTCCTTTTTTCCCAGCTAAGTCCTAACACACCATGACCTTTATTACAACTATCCAAACCCAAAAAAGGAAGAAAAATAAAATGTGAGTTGGCAAAGGCATTCAGACAGTCTCCATCCATTAAGGTCAGCATTATCAAATTGCAAAGCAGATAAAATAAACATCATCCAAAAATAAAGCTCAAAATCTGCAAAAACCATGTCACTAAAATAGATATTTCTACAAGCCAGAAAGCACAAAAGCAGATAACTGACCTTTATTACAACTATCCAAACCCAACAAAGGAAGAAAAATAAAATGTGAGTTGGCAAAGGCATTCAGACAGTCTCCATCCATTAAGGTCAGCATTATCAAATTGCAAAGCAGACAAAATAAACATCATCCAAAAATAAAATAAAAAATAAAGCTCAAAATCTGCGAAAACCATGTCTCTAAAATAGATATTTCTACAAGCCAGAAAGCACAAAAGCAGATAACTGACCTCGGTACCATCAGAAAGAACTCTAGCCAGCACAGGTATCTCGTATTGGTAAGATTTCTCCCATTCGGGATTACTGGTGATGTCTCTTATCTGAAAGGAGGGATCGTACAAATTAGATCAGAACAGTAATACCACAAGTTCATGTAAGAGAGTGAAATGACAGAACCAGCAAAAGGACATCATGGAGTGAATCTGGGCCGGCGAGAGAAAAAGCAGCCTGAAGCTTTTCTTTGAGGCCATCGCACAAACAGCAACCAGGTTTGGTGTAGAGGACGAGCTTCTTTGTCGCAAAAGGAGTGTATTGGCTGGAAAACGAGGCCAAAGGAGTAAAGAAACATTTGGCCCTGTGTCGTGTAAGGAAAACAATGGATGATGGTGCCGCTACAGATGCTACTGTCATTGCCATATTCGCCAACTCTTCTACTCCCTCTTATGTGGAATAGACCGCGAGGAATCGAAGAATTACAGATCAATGTAGGGGAAGCAGGAGATGAGTATCTCAGACTGTGGCCTGCTTACGGTATGGACTTTGCTTGCTTTATCACCAAAGCTAGCCAACGGATCGAAACCAGTTTGTGAGGCCGGTCGCTCAATACTCTTTGAGTTAGATCCTGATCCTACTCTTTGAGTTCAGATCCTCCAAATCACTACGTTTTACCTGGCATCATTTTTGTGGGAAAATTACCTGCACCTCTCCTACCCTATGACTTATTTTCACCCACTACCCAATAGTTTCTCACAATTACAATTACTATTCTTAATTTTAAAAATGTATTATGACTTGCACACAATCCGTTATTTAGACGCTGACGTAAGATCATCCTCAAAATTTTAAATACAAAACTACCCATAATGAGATAGTGATATAAAACCTGCACTCTGATAAACCCGGCCTAATTTAGATTTTCATCCGGAATTAAGTTTTTTTTTACCATGGACGGAGTCGACACGATGGCGGAGTAACACTTCAGGCTCAACCACTAGTTCCACCAGGTAAGACCCTTTCTTGGCAACTATTATTTTCGAAGGTTGAGTTAGTTTTGGTGATATCTTTGTATGTACAATGTACACCATTGGAGTTCCTCGATCTCCCCTTCAATACCATAAGTGCACACACGCTGCAAACACACACGTACACACATGGGAGTATGCACTCAGATTGCTATTATCGCAAGGAAAAGGAGCCATAGTACACCGTATCTATTATGTAGTAATAATGTTCACCTAATGCTTCATTGTTTGTTCCCGACACTACTCGATCCGGCGTTTGAACAGAGCTGGTGTCACGTAACTTCTATCTTGAGCTGTCCATGCCCCGAATATCATCTTTTGGTTTACTGTTCACTCTTTTCTGTCGCCTTATTTTCACTTGCCTTGCAATTTCATATTTTTGCTCTGTGTTCTTAAAATTTCCCTTTTCAGTTATAGAGTTCTCCCCCTGTAGAAGCATATTTGACATTTCAACATTATATTGTTTAGCATGTTTCAATGGACTGCTGATGAAAGCATGCACTTCACCCATTAATATGGCAGCTTTAGATTTTAGTAATAAGGCTTGGCTACGCAGTTGTCAATTTGTCATAATTGGTTGTCCCAAGATCATGTTACATTTAGGAAAAATACTTGGAGAGCTTAAAACTTGTTTTACAAAATGGAAAAATAGTTGGAGAGCTTTTGTCCTAGTTAGTCATGGACGATGGAATGAATCAAATGGCAACCTCATCAGCTACAGGAACCGCATCATCCGATCATCCGAACAAAATAAAAGAAAAGGAAAGGATAACATTAGTTAACCAAATTTATGTCTTTCATAACCAAAACAACCTCACTAAGCCATAAAACCTTCATGGACTGTCCAAACTTCAGCCCCAAAACCCATCCCTAAATCAGTGAGCATCAATCAATTTGGACCTAGGGAACCTCATCAAACAAACCGAAATCCTACTCCAAAACAATAAATTTGATGCTTCTCCCGTACAAGTCATCCTTAAAACTAAAACCCACAACTTGTGATTGGTTCTCTTGATCAACCACAGATTAATCACAGATAACCACAGATTTCCCACATGCAAAATTGGTTAAAGTCATTTTGATCAACTTATTAAAACAACCTGTATCAAAAGCATCATGGTAAAGGCAAGTGCGGGAATTTACCAACAAGACTGCACTGCTGGAAATTGTGGATCACATGGCAAAAAACAACTATCGTATACCATCTCTTCCAGTTCTATCTTGCGGCTCATGAGGTGTTCTTCTAAAAGGAAGATGGATTGCTGTCATGGAGAACAGAAAATTTAAATCAACATTGGCATAGGAAAGAGATGACTAAATGAAATTAAAGAAAACCAAAGACTTACTTGAATCCCGCCCAGCTAAATTCCCTTGCTCATAGGTGACTAAAAGTCATTAATTCCAACATGTTGAGAGTCATTGTCTAAGCATACTCCGCAAAGATAAACAATAAAAATATAAGCATAGCCTTATTTTTTGCATAAAATAAATATCTACTCGTGAGAGTGTTTTACCTGTCAATATTTCCTTGAACTTGTGAATGTGAGTTTGAGGCATGAGAAGATATCAACGTTGATTGGGAATAATCAAACGATGGCTGTACAAAAACCATTGGATATAATGATCATCAAAGATTAAGTAAATGGAAAATAGTTTATAAGAATAAATTTCATTCAAAGTTAAATATCATACCGTTAAAAATGATGTGAATGATTGATTGGTTTGCATTGATTGAGATCCAAGAAAGAAAGGTGCCCATTGAATGAAATTGGGAGGCGCGGTAGGGATACCTTGATGTGAAGGTTGAGATTCACTAAACCGAGTATTTGTCACCTTCTTCTTCTTGGGTTGTTTCTAC
>JAMYWD010000759.1:0-25000 GCA_028583415.1 Protea cynaroides | reverse complement strand
ACTTATTAGTGCTTACCTTTTCTACTCAAGGTACGTATGGGAAGCCTCACTTAAATAGCTCTTAGTTTTCAGCTCTTTAAACCACCTAGTGTAACCATGTGATAAAGTGTATAAGGTGAGATTCCACCTTCAAACCAACCAAAAAGGTTCCCAACTTCATGTCAAAATGATATACTAAACACCCTCCAAGAAACATAGCTTCGCTGTCCACCAAGAGCATGCTACACGTCGCTCGCTCATAGACAGAAATCCCGAGCAACTCAAGCAACGAGATCAACAACTAGCTCGGATGCTGGTGGTTGAGGATCAATGGCTTAAGCAGGAACTGTATCTACTGCATTTCATTCTGAATAGTCTACTGCACAAAGAAGAAAAGGTTTTGTTTTGAAGGGCTGGCTCTCGACCACGAAATTCAGGCTTTTCAGTGCTGCTTCCTTAGGCCGAGGATGATGCCGCTACCCTTCACTTACTCCAACCAAGAATCTGAAGGAAGAGCAAAAAAAGGTGAAAAATCTAGAGAAAAAGCACTAACAGAGACTGCTGAAAATAAGCTGTAAGGACCAACAAGGCTGGAACAGCAACTATAGAGGCGAGGCAAGAACTGGAACAGCAGCTACGGAAGCCGAAGCTGGAACTGGACAATCTCAACGCAGCTGAGACTGAACAATCTACAAAGGCCTACCGAGCTGGAAGAACCACGGGCTAAAGTCGAAAAAATAGCGCGTAGGCCTTTTTTGGAGTATCTTTCCTTACTGGCGGCGCCTTCTTCTTTTTAAGATTTTTGGTCATTTGCTGCTGGAAGATCCCTATAAACAGGAATAACTGCGTCTGGAACATCCGGAGCATCTGGAACACCTGTAGGATCACGATCATCAGTAACTGCATCACGATCACGAAGGTCGGAATCTTCAGCTCAATAATCTTCATCTCTCTAATCCAAATCATAATCTCTCTCTTGATCATCAGAATCCGTCTCTCCTTCGGAGCCTGTAACTTTGCCTGGGTCATCTGAAGCTAGCTCTTCTGCTGCGTTTTCAACAGGTGCTGCAGTTGGATTAATGGTATTTAAAGTGGCTGCTACTACTGGATAAGTTGCTACTGGATTTTCCAATATAGAGGTAGGGGCCGAAGGATATGAAACAACTGGATCTGCTTCTGCCGGTCCTTGCCTCTGCTTTCGCTCCTTCGACTGCTTTAACGGCTGCTTGTGGTTCATGAACATCAACCATTGCTTCCACCTATGCTTCTGTTTACTACTCGGATGCTTCCTTTGCCTCTCGATCCCTTTTTTCCTTTATCTTTATCTGCCTCTGGATTTTTATCTAGAACTCGAAGGCATGTTGCTGGACAAGGGGGTGCTGGTGAAAGACCTGGTAAAATACCAAAGCCGTGGTGCATAAAGTGCATGAAGTCGGAACAGAGGCAGATGTGCAAAATCTCGGAACACATTATCGATGTGCATAAAGTGCCGGATGTGCTAATTGTTGATAGTAGCCCTTATGGGTGATGCCTCTGCCTCTTTAAGGGTGATACCTTTCATGCTTCTGGTGGAAATGCTATAGGATTGACTACTAGAATATAGGTGGATCGGCTGCAACAATTAGATATGCGTATAGATATGCTACAACAATGGGTACTGCAACCCTAGCTACTGGCTTTCCAACAATTTCATTGCCTCAGGGACAGTGTCATCCTTGGGACCGGATTCGGGGAAAGGCTCCAAAATCGTCTGCAATAGTGCCAGCACGGTCCCCAGACGCTGTATTTTGACTCTGTCTCCAATAGTCCGTGGTGGCCCAGCCGAGTATATAGAGCATTCTCGGCATAAACGATCTTAGCCTGCTGTGGCCAGGGAAATTTGTTCGCCATGGGCTAGACGAATGGCCGGATTGAATGTTGAGCGAAGTCTCTCCCTATTCTATTAGGTAGGGGGCTAAAAGGGAAGATGAACTTGCTAAGCCAGGCGGCATAGAAAGCTATCCGGGGAAAAGTGGATCTCCTGTGACTTTTTTTTGTTCGGAAGTATGTGATCCATGAATCCAACATCGTTTTCTTGGTTACCTTATCGTATGCAGCCTGATGAGCGTCGGCTAACCGCGAGAGTAGTTCTTGTTCAGTACCTTTCACAAGACTCCGTAGCCAGGCTTTCCTCTGGTAGGCAAATTCCCGAGACTAAACGTCCTCGGCAGTGAATGTGATTTCACCCCATCTCAAACTCTTTGTCTTGCTTTCTGGGCACCATAGGCTAGGCTGCTCATCGCCTTGTTGGTGTGCTGATCTGAGGATACTTCTTCTAAGGTGCCAAGGATAGCATCTCTTATCTCAAGCTCCTCCCACTGTTCTACCATCTCGGCATCTCCCAGCATCTCAAGTGATTAGGCGGGGACAGGATTCGAACCTGCAGTCTTCAGGTCATGGGCCTGATGAGTCGACCAATTCCTCTACCCCGCTTCTTCCCCTTCTCTTTCTTGAACTATTCCCACCTAGCAAGAAGACGGATGCGCGTGCTAACGCGCAACGTCTTCGCGCGCCTTACTCGAGTAGGGGCTCTGGAGCAATCAAACTACTGCGCTACCGCGTCAAAGCATGCTAACGCAGCAAGAAAAGCCTTACCCAGGGTGGTCGTAGATCACAAACGCGCAACGGTGCTCTACGATCAGCTAGGGCGCTACAGGTAGCCTCCCTCTGGTCGCCTTGTTCTGGCGCGCGCCTGACTCTCCATTGGGCTCATCCCTTGCTTGCTTGTTCTGGCGCGCTAGCGCGCTATGGAGTTGCTTGGTGGATGCGCTAACGCGCCCTTCCTCTTATTCTATGATGATACTTCTCATTTTTTTTAATCAACTCAAGTTCGCTATCCTTTATAATACGATATTTCTTCTTGCTTTTGCATTCGCTTTCTTTTGTATTCGCTTTCTTTGTCATTCTCCTTCTGTAAAAGGGGGTTCTCATTTGTGGAGTGGACTGGAATTTTTGCTCGCAATGAACATGAGTGAACCTGACACCTTTCTATCTTTCTTTTATCTGGAAGTCAGGTAAAAAAAACAACTAAATGGACAAGACCGTCTTCAACTTCCATCGAAAACAAAGTAAAAGAGAAGAGAGTAGGTGCACTTCCACGCATGCCAATATATGAATAAAAAGCTCTACAAGAGAGTTCCCGCCTCCGTTACAGAATCTCCCAAAGCGAAACTAACTACCATGACTCCTATCAATACAGCTAAACCGACAGTTCGAGCGCTTGATTTTAATCCGAGCGGATCATAGACTTCCGGCTCGGTGAAAGCTTCCATAACGCGATCATGGATGTGGCTAGCATGCGGACAAGAAAATCCTAATTGCCGAAGAGCGCACGTCTCACCTGTCGCTTCCTTAATCAGTTTAGCCATCTCTGGTGAGCACCAATATTGGGGGTGGGTAAATAATGGGTCAGGAATGACCATCCACCATTTTCCTAACCCTAGTAACAGACAGGTGAAAAGCACAAAGGAGTGGTCTCTGCAGTACGACAGCAGGAGCGCTTCTTTCAGGCCAAATCACGTCATTGAATCATGTACCAGAATGGAATGTAACACAACGCGTGTGTACATCTGTTTGCCTTCATATATCAGATATGGCACGGGATATATAGGGAAATGTACCATCAACTCATTTTCAATCGTGCGGCTTTCGCACCTTGACATACTGAAACGACTGCCATTATTGGTATCAAACCAATAGCGATTCATACAAGCTAAATCTTCTAATCGATAATTGGCCCAAAGAAAGAACTCAAATTTCATGTTAATGAATTTATCTCTATCTCTATCTCTTTCGAGCCTCATTCAAAAATTTACCACAGTTCCTTACGTTGTTCCCATTACAAAATACTGGATTTATATCTAGAACATTCCCATTCCAAAAATGGAAACAAATTCTAATTCTCAATTCTCTACGACGTCTAGGCGATGAAATATTTTCAGGAAAAAGCAAATCATAATGATTTTCGCCTCCATTCCCAAGCATATTTTCATGTCTTGCAATGGATGCATCAAAATCATTCTTATCAACATATCTTTTTTCTCGCCATCTTTGATTAGTTTGGTGCTTACTTTTATGGACCAATGAAATACCTATGGTTTGATACATAAGAAATTGTCCATCCCATTTTATAGACAGACGAACTGGTTCGATAATAAAAATCCCTCTTTTTTTTTTTCAATTCTGTAAAAGTTAGATCCGGGGGGTTAAGTTGATAGCGAGGGTAGAGGAATTTTTTGATTTCCAATGCAAACAGTCAAAGCCTAGGTCATCAAAGACGTCTGCCCCGAGATATCAGACAAGTGATACGAACTTCGGAATGAAACTTCTAGTCTATCAGGTAAGACAAAACCGACCGACCAGAGGGAGGGCCGGGTTGACTGACCAATGCCGGAGACACAGCCAGCTCTATCGCTCGGGCTAGCTACCCAGCTATCCCTTCGCTCTGCCCTTTCCCTCTCTCTTCCCGTATATAAAGGCCCGTTGAAATGTTAGATTTCCCCTATTCCCCGTGTAACACTCAACCCACTGCCACCCCAGAAGCGTTATCCCTTCCGGGGCTCCTATTCGAAAGAACCAGCTATCCATTCCGCATTCCCCACCCACTGCAGTTCAGATGGCACAGAGAACCATGCCATTCAGACGAGTTGTGATACGTACGAACGGTGTAGAAGTTCTCTTCGTGTGGTTCCGAATCCAGCGCCTAAGCCAGTTGACCTGGGACCAATTCCGGGAATCCAGTTTTATAGCCATAGCTGTATCCTGTGCACCCTACAGCATACCTTCCAGTGGTAATAGAGCCATTACCCCGTGGTTGAGGAACCTGAACTCCGCAAGCATAAGAGACATAAGTGGGAGCCCCGCGATCCGTTCACGAGACAGAATCCGTGTGACCGGCTACTACATAAAAACCGCCATCCGTAACTACGTGACCATCAAGCTATGCCCACAGAGCCCTAGAAAGTGCATCTTGCTCGGATGAACCTTCTTCATGAAGGAGCGAGGGGCGATAGCGAAGGCGTGATACCGGCCCATAGAATAAGCAAATGTTATTTCCGCCGGTCGGACAGAAGCACGACACCCACCATAGAACAATCATTAGAAGATGCTAAGCCCCGAACCAAACATGAACACTCATGAAACCGAGAGTGCGCCCAGTGTAGGCTTGTGTAGCCTGTGCGGAGAAAGCTCTTCGAGCTAAGCTTTCTCACCCATCATGCATATAGAGCCAAGAAATGGCATTGGGACAACCTTTGCAGTGTGCAAGAATTCCATACCGAGTATGACCTGGAAGTCATTCATAGGGACAGCCTAAAGATTGGTCACTTAGAAACCCAAACCCAGGGTGGTCGTAGATCAGCTGATGTTAGGCTTGCCAGTTTCTGGCCTATGATCTGTCCTGGCTGTCGATAGAGGCAATCACTGATTCTTCGAGTGGCTAGGTTACAGAGAATTTCAGACAAGGCTCGTGGTGGTCTTTTGACCTCCACTCGCAGGTTTCGAGATAGGCTTTTGGGTCTCTTCAGCTTTCGAGTTTGAACAACAAGGAATCGGCTTTCAAGCTTCTAGGCTTGCGTGAGGGTGGTCGTAGATCAGGCTGCTTGTTTGAGGGAAATCAAAGAACAAGGTATTCACTTACTTTAGCTTTAGTGAATTCCCACTGCAATTACAATCCCTTGCTTGTGTGTGTTGCTTTCTGTCTCACATCGGCATTGGGTTTGTGTGAAGCTTTGGCTTTTAGTCAACAAATGCAGGCTGCTCTTCAGCCTGACGAGTCCGTCCTTCAACAATTTCATTGCCTGGCCGGCCAGCCCCAGCCTATGATAGTTTAGTTTAGCTGCTCTTCGGCTTTCGAGAACAGGGCGTACTAGTTGTTGAGAGCGAAGACTAAGGAACCTACTAAAGAGAGGGTCCCGGGGACTCATTCTGACTGAAACAAGGCCAACTGCAACTCGATTGGAGGAAAGGGCTGCAAGGTGACCCCCAAAATCCCAGCTAGTTTGGGCCGGCACTATTCATTCTTCGATTCATTCGAACGGGTAGGGTTTGATTTGCTTTTGCTCTAAATTCCATCAAGGTGTTTTGAGAAAGAAGAAAGAAAGGCAATGAAATTGTTTTGTTGTAGAAAATCTCTCATGAGCAGCCCGGTCACGTTTGTTGAGCTCCTTCGTCCGTGTTATTCGCAAAAGGCATACTTTAACAAAGGTGATTCAAGTTGGTGGGATGGGCTTCCTCCTTGGACAAGCACGGGGCTTAGTGAAGTAGAACCGGGGGTCGCGCTGCTTGCTCGACGCATCGTTTCTTTCAACCTTATTAGCTAGTAGGTAGGACGGGGCTCTCATCTGCACGTTCGATACAGCTTCCTGTACAACAGAGCGTTAGAAAGGGCCCTATAGCTGCCCCGACACGACGATACATCGTCAATTGGCAACGTAGACGGTGGGAATATTCGATCCCAGGGAACCATCACAAGGACGGCCTTACTCGTTTAGGAGGGGGGGAACGTCGACGACTGGGAAGCGGAGCCTAAGCCTAGAGGAGGGTTACTTGAATTGAAGCCTAGGAGAAGCGCGCAGGCTAACCTATTCGATAGAGATGAATAGCCAAACCAAGCCAGCTGGTCAATCTCTGAAATCTGATCGGCGACCGGACCACCTATATTGACTGGTGAACACGGACCCGTGAACGAACAATACGTGTGAATGAAGAACAACATGAATGAGTTATGGGAATTGGTACTTCAGCACTGATATGCATCTCCGCATCTTTAGAATCGGTACACCGGATTCTTTCAGGTCCTAATTCAGGCGGTGGGAAGTGTTCCCGATTGATGAGGCACATATCTCTCTTATATACAAAATACTAAAAAAAGGAAAGATAAAAAAATTTATATTCATTTTTGAGATTAGGGGCATCACCTTTTCCAATGATCGAAGTGATCAGAGTGATATAAAATTTCTATTATATCGGATGGGGGACAAAGGAAGAAGATGTACTGACGAGATACGACTGACTTATATAAAAATATAAATAGGTGCTGCTCTGAAGGCTTCTTAGGATTGGCATAGGGTCAATCCTTAATAGCTACGTCTGATGGGACAGAACGATTTACCGATGGAAAGCTCCTATGGTTACGCAGCTACTAATGTGCTTCCAGTTGTAGATAATGGTTGCTCCAATCCAACCAGTTGATCCTAATGCTCGGCCGATGATGGGAAAGAAATGAGATGGAGTAATAGTGACTAAGCTACGTAATAGGGCTCGACCGAGAAAGCTTTACCGAAACCATGATATGGTATCAGAGCGGGAGCTCTCTTAGGGGTTTGGTCGCCGCCATCAAGAAGAAAAAAGCGCCATCGATCCTGCAGAATTCGTTCATTCTCCGAATGCCTTCTGCCGTTTAGCATCCTTGCGATCTTGTCCTAATCGCTGGTAAGTCTCCTTATTGCGATCCATGTTCCATCGCGACCTCCTTTCTGTCTTTTTGTGCTGAAGAAATTGTTGATCGAAATCCATTCCAATCGATCACAGCGCTGTCTGAATCTTTCCATCAAAAGCCCTATTTTCTTTTCCTTAGCGCTATTCTTATTTTCTTTCTCCTAATCGATCCTTCAAACTGCTCATCCGCTGTCTTCTCGTCTCATCGATCTGCTCATTCAGCGCGGGTTCAACCTCTTTTCTTTCCTCCAAGATCCTTTGTTTGATCAATTTAAAGGGCCTATCAAAATCTCTCAATCGATCGATCTTTCTTCTTTCTAGCGCAAATCAATAGCGCTGTTTCACTTCGATCCAGTTATCATTGATCTTCTCGATCCCTGTTCTTTTTCTTCCGATCTGCACATCACAAGTGATGCCTTTCTCATCGAAACCCTGTCATCGAAAGACTGTTATCGAAAGCCTTCATTTCATCGCTGTCTGTGTTCTGCAATCGCCCCTGTTCTTTCTCTAATCTCGACCTATGGCATCTATCTCTATCCCAAATCTCGTCACCATGAAACTTGATAGCTCCAACTTCATTCTCTGGAAGCTGGAAGCTTACTCTGGTCCGCAGCCAGCAACTTCTTGGATATCTTTTTGGGTCCGCCCCCGATTTTGTGAGCAAACTTCTACTGCCTCTGATAGTTCGACGTCAAAGACTATATCAAATCCAATCCAGCAAACGGAGGAGCGAGGAAACCAGCCTTGACGGTCTCTTTACAGACCCTTGCTGTTGAATGCACTAGATCCCCGCTACAAGAGGGCGGCTTGTAGAGACTTCGACAAAATGGACTGAACACCAACCCAATGACTGTGCTTTCTCTTTTAGAGCCCGCCGCGGCTACACGTTGAAGCTTGCTTCTTCCTCCTTTGGCTCTGGAAGAGGGAGAGAGATTGATCAGAAAAAAGAAGAAAAGAAGGATGATCGTTTTTTTTATGCAGGTCATTCAGGCACTCAGAATTCTGACTCAAAAAGAAGCTCTCTATTTTAAAAGGTGGAGTTTGCGTTCTTCACATCCATATCATGGGATGAACGAATTCGTAGCCATTGGTGGTCGACTACTTCATCCCCGTCCAATCCGAAAGTGAATAGCTAGATCGAGCTGACCTAATACCCTACATGATTCTCCGCTGCCGGCTTGCCTTACTCTATAGGGGCGCTCGTGTAGTTGATTCTTTCTTCGTTTGTTTAGTGGTTTTCCCTTTACGTCTAAGGGCCTCCCTGTCATCGTATCTTGTGTCAGAATCGCTTTATGGCTTCTTATCGCTTTCCCATCAGTGGCAGTTTTGTCTCCCGTCCCTACCGGATAGTAACTGATCAACCTACTGTTGGGGTTCCAGAGCATCTCTTTTTCCATTATTGGTAGATTTTTATCTCGGAGTGGACTAAGGCATCAATCTGAACTCCAAGCCCTATCGCTTGGGAATAAATGCTTCCCTAGCAGCTTGCCGGAGAAAAACGAAGCCTTAGAAATTGAAAATTCATCCCTCCAAGCGGATAAAGGCTTAAACCTACGAATCTATCCCGCTTGACTCTTCTCGGAAAAAGGTTATCGTTCCCATGAATCTTGATCTGCCTCCTGGCATTGATAGCGATTGATCGAATTCCTCCTCTGGTTTGAGAAGCTTTTCAGTTTTCCTTATCTCTCGTGCCTTTGAACTGCCATGAAAAGAATTCGAAATACGTATTTATTTTACTAAAAAAACCGCCTTCGCTGGTCAACCCCTATGTCTTGGTACTCTACCCTCCCATTCAAAAAAGAGTGGTAGTTGTCACCGGAAGCAGGTGAAAGCAGTGAGTTAAGTAAGTCTTGTCAACAACGCTTCGCACAACTAAATACTAACACACTGTTCACTTCTGTACTTCTCAACCGCCAAAACACAATGACTTATGCAATTCATACAGGCACGCATGAAACACGAGCGAAAAACGGCCTTAAAAGCTCGCGTTCGCGGGCCCCGACCGATGGTCGTTCCTAGGCCCAGTCAACCACTTATGATGACTCCGCCCTTACCTACCAGTGCTGGAGCCTCTCCTGCCGATGTCACCACTGGTTCAGGTACTTTCACTCGGTCACCTAGCTATGCCCATGTCGTTGCTTCTGCGGCTACGAGGAACCTCCGGACCCCGGCTATGAAACAGGATCTGTTATTGTCCATGCCCTAGCCAGCAAACTCCTCTAACGCCCCTTTACTAATAGGGGTTTTTTTCCTAAACGAGTTCTGGTTTTCTACGCAGGGTCCCGTTCCCGCTGTAATCCGTACTCGGTTCTGGTTTTCTCGAACGCTCACTCTGGTTGGTGACAAGGTGAGGGTTCCAAACCTATAGTGCATGCTTTCGACGATCCGTGGTGAACAGTGGCTACTCGTCCAGTCTCTGGGCCTTGGGGAGGAAAGGGTGGGTGCGTATGCGAATGCCAGTAGTGAGAATGAATCGGCTCCCCCTCCTACTGTGTCTGACGGCGAATCTATACTTCCCGGGCCGGGTGAGTTCATTTCGACTTCCTGCGCCCTGATCTACGACCACCCTGTAGCAAATGAAAAGCTCGTTGACTGGGTGGAAGCATCATAAGAAGTTGACCTCATTGATTGAATGAAAGTCTCCCTGCCATTGACAGATAGAAATCGAGGGGGCTCGTCAGGGCCCGACACGGGAAAGGGAGTAAAGAGAGCAAAGGTGAGGTAAGGAGTTTCAGCCACAAGAACAGGGACAAAGCCAGTTGACCGACTCCTGACGGAGCCTTCAACAATTTCATTGCCTTGAATCGATTGATCTCTATCCATCCCGTTAACCGTGAACCAGCCCCAGTCGATCTTGTTAAAGCAATTCCAGTTCCCGTGGCTTAGCCCTCCGCTTCTTGGAGACCGAGACCCGGAGGTCGGGACAGAGGCTGAGTCGGAAGAAGCACCAATGTGAACATGGGTAACGGAAATAGAGACAGTAGCGCCGGTTCCGATAACAGATCCAAGATCCGTTACCGAGTAATGACGATCTATGAGCACATGGAAATTTCCTAAAGTGGGCATAAACCACCTGCAACATGTATGAGCTACGCCGAACTCATCTGGGCCGGGGGTTTACGTCCTATTTAAACGTATAAACGCATCTTCCTGAAAAGGAGTGGAGCTGGGAAGTCTATGAGTCACTTCTCCCTTATAAGCCACTGATCGATTCATCTATAGCCGAGGCTAAGACCATAGCTTCATCCATGCGCTTAGTCAAAGATCGGTAGCCGATTCGGTTACCAAACTCTCCCCGCATGATTATCCCTATACGCCCTTACCCCTACACACCTTGTGATCATTCCTATACACCTCGCATGATTATAAAAAAATCCACCGGCCTAAGTCCAATACCGGGCGCCCAGATTGACTTAATTGACTGCACCCTAACCTTTTTTTTATTATCCTACGTCCTACTATCTCGCATGATGATCGATCCTATGTTCCCTCATTGGAAGGCTCTAAACTCCTCTTCCCAGCCAGCAATTGATGATCGAATGACGGCTCAAGAGCGCCTGTATATCCTATTGGGAATTCTTCGGCTTAGCAGCCCAGCAAACGGAGGGTGGTCGTAGATCAGGAAAACGCCTTACCTTTATATACGGGGCGCGCGTTAGCCCAGCAAGAAAAGCAAAGCCTTAGCCCTATTAAAAAAAAGGCGTTAGCGCCCAGCAAGAAAACGTTGCGCGTTAGCGCAACGGTGGTCGTAGATCAGCTAGTGCGCGAATCCAGCAAGCACTTGGGCTCCGTCAAGCTGGTCGTAGAGCACCGTTGCGCTAACGCGCGCGCTGTAGTTTTTCAGCTTGTTCTGGAGGGAATTCTGAGCCCCGCCGGATTCAGTAGGCGACTTGATTCTTTGTGATCTACGACCACCGTTGCCTTGACTCTGTTAGGGGCCTTTAGCTATAGTGGGGCCCTTGATTCTTGGTTTAGAGTTGGGGGTCGCCCTAAACTAAACGAGTAAGTAGTTTGCTGGGCCGCGCGCGGGCTGCCCCAGCTCCCAACTTATCTGGAGAATGAATTGGGCCCCTGTGTTGATGATCTACTAGTTGATTCAAGATCTGGGTGATTCACCCCATTTAACTAGTGCCGAAATCGGTCGGGAATCCGAAATGACGGCACAGCACAAGCCGCCATACCTCCGGAGGCTCCGCTTTGCCGCAGATCCAACTCTGGTTTCTAGGAGAAAGCCTCCCCTTGCCCCATCCTGTTTGATTCTGATTGTGGGGCTGGGAGCCGACTGCTGGAAGAGGCTTTCCCGTGGGCTGGGAGAGTAGCCGCCTCTTCACTCTCCTTCAGCCGATTCAGATACCGAATCGTATCTCTTGGAGAGAGGTGCAGAAGCTCCCCCTTTGACTCAGGGGGCGTTCCGCCACTTCGACTGATGCGGACGAAAAACCTCGTCGTGAAAGAGGTAATTCCCCTTCCTCTCTTTTTTTTTCCTTCCCTTTTCCCTTCTCTTTTTCCTTCTTTTTTTTTTTTTTTTTCCCCCTTTTTTTTTCCCCCCCTCATCTTCCTTTATTCCCCCCCCCCCCTTCCCCCCTCTCCCTTCCTCCTTCTTTTTTTTTTCTTTTTTTTTTTTTTTTTTTTTTTTTACTTTTCCCCTTTTCTTCCTTCTTTCCTTTTTTTTTCCCTCCCCTTTTTCCCTCTTTCCTTTCTTTTTTTCTATTTCTTTTTTCTTTTCCTTCTTTTTTTTTTCTTCCCCTTCTTTCCTTTTTTCTTCTTTCTTCCCTTTTTCTTCCCTTTCCTTTCCTCCCTCCCTTTTTTTTTTTTTTTTTTTTTTTTTTTTTTTTTTTTTTTTTTTTTTTTTTTTTTTTTTTTTTTTTTTTTTTTTTTATTTATTTTTTTTTTTTTTCCTTTTTTCTTTTTAATTTTTTCTCCCCCCCCCTCCCCTTTCCCTTTCTTCTTCATCTCTCCCCTTCTCCTTCTTTTTTTTTTTTTTTGATTTTTTTCCTTTTTTTTTCTATTTTTTTTTATTTATTTATTTTTTTTTTTTTTTTTTTTTTTTTTTTTTTTTTTTTTTTTTTTTCCTCCCCCCCCCCCCTTAAATAAAAAAAATATTCTTCCCTTAAAATTAAAATATTTTTTTATATTAAAACAACCACAAACACCCCCCCCCCCCCCCTTTTTTTTTCCCCCTTATTTTTTTTTTTTTTTTGGGAAAGTTTTGGTTTTTCCCCCTCTTTTTTTTTCTTAAGGGAAAAATTTCCTCGGAGTTTTTAAAAGACAAGGCGTCCCTTATTTTTAACGGTGTTAAAGTGAATTTTTTTTTGTGGACAATTCTACCCTGAACGTTATATTACTTTAAAAACCTATTAATGTTAAAAAAACTAATATAACCCTCTTATCCTAACTAAAATTAACTCTCCTCTCATCTACCTTTTCATTCTCCTTCACATTCTTGAATTCAAATCCTCTCCTCCCAGAACCACTACTGGGAGGACCAGGTACGCCCTTGTCGGATGGCCGACACGTGGGTCTTAGGTGAATCCGAACCCCACGTCTTAGCTGACACCCAAGCCGACAAGCTGAGCCTACAGGGGTGTTGGCTTGGACGTGGGGCTCGGATTCACCCGAGACCCATGTGTCGACCATCCTACGGGGGTGTCCCCGTCCGGTTCTGGGAGGAGAGGATGTGGATCCCACCTTCTTTCCCTTTTGTATTTTATAGTTTTTTCATAGGTTCTGAGATGTTGAGTTTCTCTTGGGATTGTTTTGGGTGAGCTAGGACAAGAAGGGTGAAGTTTCTCTTGGGATTGCTGATCTTCTTCCACAAATCACTTCCAGAATCAAAATCCCAAATCCAAACACATCCGTCTTTGCTGAAGCTTTACCTATATGAATCACTTCAGGAGCTAAGTAACCAACAGTACCAACGGCACTGATTGTGGTTTTTGCTGCTTCGCCATGACTATGAATTCGAGCTAATCCAAAATCACCTAATCTTCCATTCATCTCTTTATCAAGCAATATCTTGCTTGCTTTAATGTCTCTGTGAAGAACTCGAGCTTCCCATCCCTCGTGCAGGTACAAGACACCAGAAGCTACATCTCTGAGAATTCTCAAACGATCTTGCAACCCTAACATTACATTCTCATCGCATTCAAAAACCCTTTTGTCTAAGCTTCTGTTCTCAATAATCGTAGATTAGGGTTAAGCTGCAGTTGTCTCTCTTGCACCATCCTCACAATCCAACCAAATTCATGTGTTTCAATCGACCCAAACTGGACACTTCTGCCAAGAACTCTCTGTTAGGATTGGGAACATGCAAACAAGAAGAAAACACAAAGAATTAACGTGGTTCAGCACCCCATTGTGGGATGCCTACGTCCACCAGAGAAAAGAGAAATTTTTTATTCCCAAGAAACTTCTATAGCTCTCTACCTGACAGGCTTAGCTTATCTGTCAGTCTTACAGCACCTTCAGCTCTCCACTGTCAAAGAAGAATCCTCTAACAACCCTTACATCCTTACCTAGGTTTTCCCACACAAAGATAATTTATAAGGAAACCTAGAAATCTTAATCCCACCACAATTATAAGTTTATCCCATACATGTAATAGACCAAACTCTAATACAAGTACAACTCTATTAATTATGTGGACCCCACAGAATACAAGATACCTGTCACTCCCCAATTCTGATCCAACCAGAATGGTGTGAGTGAACCGTCATTGAACCAACGGTTCACACCAGGATCTCGAATAGGCCGTGTCCACTCATACAAACCATCACACATAACCACAATCAGAATATAAATAGTATAGCGGAAGTCTTTTAAATATAATGAACTGAGAATCTATTGATAACTTTAAATAAAATACCAAATTATTCAAATCCAAACAAATAATATAATATCATTACATCTCTTTAATCCAATCGAAAATAATGAAAATAAATACATAAAACCAATCAAAGGTACACGCAGAAAGGGCACTCGCATGAAGCGTCATGCTCGTCCTCTCCTGCCTGTACATCCAACGCAGCAACACCTCCATAAGTCGAAGCATTCATGTAGTCATCCACAGTGTAACCTGCATCAACATCTAAAACATGTATATATACAAAGGGTGAGCTCACAACTTAGCTCAGTAAGACAATCAGACAGTTTTACAATATTATGCATGAGTAACAATCATTTTATGTTGTGGTTTGGTTTTAAGTTTGCAATGTGCTATAGAAAGGTTTGGTGGCCCCCGCACCTCTATACACGAGTGTGTGGAACCTCATGGATCACACCCTCATTGGCCCACATGCACCCATCATGGAATAGAGATAGAGCTAAGATACCCCGTACCTCCCCTGATACTCTATCCATACCAGTACCTAAGCCCCTACTGGTCAGGGCTCACAAACTGGGCTCGCAACTAACCAATCCTATATGTCATCCATGTACGCTCTATCCCAGCACAGTCGTCTACGGCATAGAGATAGAGCTAAGGCATTCTCACACCTCCCCTGATGCTCTATCCGTAACTAACCTACTAGGATAGAAACAATACGCAGGCAGACCCTATCCCAACATAACGCCCTACGGCATAGAGATAGAGCTAAAGCATCGTGGACAAGCCAGCGTCGACTCGGAGACCACAGTGCCACATAACCATGGCCAGGCCAACATCAATATCGGAGACCACCGTACCAAGACCTTCCCCTGATGCCCCACCCGTACCAAGCATGTTAAGACAGAATACTACAAAAGGTGCTAGTGTGAGGAGCGATCCCAGGCCCATGCCCCACTCCACACACTAACGAAAACAATCACATGCTTAACAATCACATCCTATCAATGCATGAACAATAATAATATCAAAAAGTAAAGGATGGCATGTGAATATGCACAAACATCACATCATACATAATTAATGATTAACAATGATTTACTGTCCATTAATTATTAGGTTTAGGTCAGATTCCCTTACTTGACGCTCGTTCGATAACTTGCTCCACGTCGCAAGATCCAAACGATATGTCACAAAGTCCTACAACATTATTAGGGTTTCATTAGAATATTTTTCTTAGGATTTCATGTTGGTCGAAAACCAAAAAAAATCCAAAACCAGCCTTTCAGACCTGACCGGTCGCAACATACCGGTCGCAGCGACGTGAAACGGATCGCCAACCGGTATGGTCGACCGGTATGTCTCCGGAAGACCATACACTTGGTTTTTCGACAACCGTCGATCATTCTCCATGGATTTCCAAGGTTTCTTCTATCCATTCAAAGTCTAAACTTGGAGTTAGAGTTATCCCCAACTCATTCAAATCTCGTTTCGATGAATATTGTCACACCCCAATTCTGATCCAACCAGAATGGTGTGAGTGAACCGTCATTGAACCAACGGTTCACACCAGGATCTCAAATAGGCCGTGTCCACTCATACAAACCATTACACATAACCACAATCAGAATATAAATAATACAGCGGAAGTCTTTAAAATAGAATGAACTGAGTATCTATTGATAAATTAAATAAAATATCTAATTATTCAAATTCAAACATAAAATATAATATCTTTTACATCTCTTAATATCAAACAAAAATAACTGAAACTGTCACACCCCAATTCTGATCCAACCAGAACGGTGTGAGTGAACCGTCATTGAACCAACGGTTCACACCAGGATCTCAAATAGGCCGTGTCCACCCATACAAACCAATTACACATAACCACAATCGAATATAAATATGCAAGGAAGACTTTAAATAGAATGAACTCGAGTATCTATTGATAATTTAAATACATATCCCATTATTCAAATTCAAACATAAAATAATAATCTTTTATATCTCTTAATAACAAACAAAAATAACTGAAACAAATAAGTACAATCCATCACAGTACACGCAGAAAGGGCACTCGCATGAAGCGTCATGCTCGTCCTGTCTCGCCTCGGACGTCCAACGCCGCAAGACCGCCATACGCCGGAGCGTTTACGTAATCGTCCACGGTATAACCTTGCATCCGGATCTAAAACAAGATGTGCACAAAGGGTGAGCTCACAACACGGCTCGGAAGACAATCGACGCTTTCACAATATTATGCATGAGTAACAATCATTTTTATCTTTGTGGTCTGATTTTAAGTTTGCAATGTGCTATAGAAAGGTTTGGTGGCCCCCGCACCTCTATACACGAGTGTGTGGCGTCGCACGATAATCACACTACCACCAACCCACATGCACCCATCATGGAATAGAGATAGAGCTAAGGTATACCCGCACCTCCCCGATACTCTACCCATACCAGTACCTAAGCCCCTCATCGGCCGGGCTCGCATAAACCGGGCTCGCAACTAACCAATCCTATATGTCAACAATGTATGCTCTATCCCAAAGACAGCCGTCTACGGCATAGAGATAGAGCTAGAGCGTGCGAGGCGGGCTCGGAGACCACCAAACCTCACCTCCCCCTGATACCCTATCCGCAACTAACCCACTAGGATAGAAACAATACGCAGGTAGACCCTATCCCAACATAACTCCCTACGGCATAGAGATAGAGCTAAAGCATCGTGGACAAGCCAGCGTCCACTCGGAATCCTCAGTACCACCCAACGATGGTCGGGACAACATCAATATCGGAGACCACCGTACCACGATCTTCCCCTGATACCCCACCGTACCAAGCACGTTAAGATAGAATACTACTTAAGGTGCCAGTGTGAAGAGCGATCCCAAGCCCATGCCCCACTCCACACACCAACGAAAACAATCACATGCCTAACAATCACATCCTATGAATGCATGAACAATAATAATAGCTGAAAGTAAAGGATGGCATGTGAATATGCACAAACATCACATCATAGATATTCAATGATTAACAACGATTTACTGTCCATTAATTATTAGGTTTAGGTCAGATTCCCTTACCTGACGCTCGTTCGACTACTTGCCCCACGTCGCAAGATCCAAACGACAAGTCACAGCGTCCTACATAATATTAGGGTTTCATTAGAATATATTATTTAGGGTTTCATGTTGGTCGGAAACCAACAGAGATCACAAACTACCCTCACAGAGTTGACCGGTGGCATGTACCGGTCGCAGCTCTGTGGGAAAGACTGGCGACCGGTATGGTCAGCCGGTCCCCCACAGATAACCTCCCGAGAGGTAGCGGTCGCAACATACCGGTCGCACTATTTGCAACCGGTATAGTCGACCGGTATGTCTCCGGAAGACCATACATGGGTTCTTCGACTGTCGTCGATCATCCTCCACGGATTTTCAAGGTTTCTCCTATCCATCCTAAGTCTAGGCTTTGAGTTAGAGTTATCCCCAACTCATTCAAGTCTCGTTTCGACGAATATCATCTCGAAACTCGAATCTAGGGTTTGACGGCAACTTAGGGTTTATTGGCCAATTTAGGGTTTTAGATCAATACCTACTTTGCATGGTATTGATCCACCCACACAACTATCATAGGATAAGAAGATGGATTCAAACACTTACCGTTGACAGGCGTAGCGTGAGCTTCGTCGAACGGTAATGACGGCACCTCCTTCTTCTTCCTAGCTCCTTCTCCTTTCCAAGCTCTTTCTCTTCTCTAGGGTTTGTGAGAGACAATGGAAAGGATTTGAGGGGTTTAAGGGTGTATTTATAGGCTAGAAATAGGGTTTAGTAACCCTACTAGGATTAGGAAACTTCTAGGATTCGAAATCAGGAAAGTGGGACCCGCAGAGACCAATTTCCAAATTCCCGCACATAGCTGTGCAGGCCATACCGGTTGACCGGTACCATCATCCGGTACCATCGACCGGTATACCTAAAATCAGGTATAATTGGTCGACTTCGGTCTGATTTCGTACCTGTTTGTTATCCGCTTGCCCCGTCTGGCTCGGTGATGATCGGAAGACCTGTCACAACACAAAACCAAGGTTAGACCGGGTTTTCAGAGTGCGGGTCTTACAACTCCACCACCCTTAAAAGAAATTTCGTCCCAAAATTTGCATGTAGGTACTACAGAAACAACTAAATAAAAATCCCATCAAAGGTCCACGCAGAAAGGGCACCCGCATGAAGCGTCATGCTCGTCCTCTCCTGCCTGCACACCCAGAGCAGCAACGTCACCATACGCCGGAGCGTTCACATAATCATCCACGGTATAACCTGCATCAACATCTAAAACATGTATATATACAAAGGGTGAGCTCATAACTTAGCTCAGTAAGACAATCAGACAGTTTCATAATATTATGCATGAGTAATAATCATTTTATGTTGTGGTCTGGTTTTAAGTTTGCAATGTGCTATAGAAAGGAATAGAGATTGAGCTAAGATACCCCCGTTGGCCCACATGCACCCATCATGGAATAGAGATTGAGCTAAGATACCCCCGTACCTCCCCTGATACTTTACCCATACCAGTACCTAAGCCCCTACTGGCCAGGGCTCGCAAACTGGGCTCGCAACTAACCAATCCTATATGTCATCAATGTACGCTCTATCCCAGCACAGCCGTCTACGGCATAGAGATAGAGCTAAGGCATTCCCACATCTCCCCTGATGCCCTATCCGCAACTAACCCACTAGGATAGAAACAATACGTAGGTAGACCCTATCCCAACATAACTCCCTATGGCATAGAGATAGAGCTAAATCATCGTGGACAAGCCAGCATCGACCTCGGAGACCACAATGCCACATAACAATGGTCAGGCCAGCGTCAACATCGGAGACCACCGTACCACGACCTTCCCCTGATGCCCCACCAGTACCAAGCATGTTAAGATAGAATACTACAAAAGATGCTAGTGTGAGGAGCGATTCCAGGCCCATGCCCCACTCCACACACTAACGAAAACAATCACATGCTTAACAATCACATTCCTATCCATGCATGAACAATAATAATAACTGAAAGTAAGGATGGCATGTGAATATGCACAAACATCACATCATAGATATTCAGGTAATTAACAACAACTTACTGTCCATTAATTATTAGGTTTAGGTCAGATTCCCTTACTTGACGTTCGTTTGTTAGCTTGCTCCACTTCGCAAGATCCAAATGGGAAGTCACAAAGTCCTACAACATTATTAGGGTTTCATTAGAATATTTTTCTTAGGGTTTCATGTTGGTCGAAAACTAACATGGTTATAAAATACCCTCACAGAGCTGACCGGTGGCATGTACCGATCGCAGCTCTGTGGGGAAGACTGGCGATCGATATGGTCAGCCGGTCCCCACAGACCAGCCTCCCGAGGGATACCGGTGGCAACATACCGGTCGCACTATGTGCAACCGGTATAGTCGACCAGTATGTCTCCGGAAGACCATACATGGGTTTTCGACTGCCGTCAATCATCCTCCATGGATTTTCAAGGTTTCTCCTATTCATTCTAAGTCTAAACTTGGAGTTAGAGTTATCCCCAACTCATTCAAGTCTCGTTTCGATGAATATCATCTCGAAACTCGAATCTAGGGTTTGACGGAAACTTAGGGTTTATTGGTCAATTTAGGGTTTTAGATCAATACCTACTTTGCATGGTATTGATCCACCCACACAACTAACATAGGATAAGAAGAATAGTTAAAACACTTACCGTTGACTGGCGTAGCATGAGCTTCGTCGAACGGTAATGGCAGCACCTTCTTCTTCTTCCTAGCTCTTCTCCTTTCCAACCTCTTTCTCTTCTCTAGGGTTTGTGAGAGACAATGGAAAGGATTTGAGGAGGCTTAAGGGTGTATTTATAGGCTAGATTTAGGGTTTAGTAACCCTACTAGGACTAGGAAAGTCTTAGAATTCAAAATCAGGTAAGTGGGACCCTCAGAAGTTAAATTTCCAGATTTCCACACTTAGCTGCGTAGACCTGACCGGTCGACCTGTACCATCGACCGGTCAACATAAAATTATGTTGATTCGATCGTCTTTGGTCCGATTTCATACCTGTTTGTCATCCGCTCGTCCCGTCTGGCCCGGTGATGATCGGAAGACCTGCTACGACACAAAACCAAGGTTTAGACCGGGTTTATGGAGTACGGGTCTTACAACTCCCCTACCCTTAAAAGAAATTTCGTCCCTGAAATTTGCATGTAGGTTTCACAACTCCCCCACCCTTAAAAGAAATTTTGGCCCCGAAATTTGAACATACTTTGATCATTGAAAAGGTTAGGGTACTCCTTCCTCATTGCGCTCTCCTCTTCCCAAGTAATTTCCTCCACATTTTGGCTTCTCCAATGCACCTTCACATAATGGATATCCTTGGTTCGAAGTTGCTGTAGTTTTCGACTTGAGAGCATCACAGGCACCACTTCGAATGTTAAGTCTTCAGTCAAGTCTGGGGGATCAGCGGTCAAGATGTGCGATGGATCTCTGACATACTTCTTCAGTAATGATACGTGGAACACATTATGAACACTAGACATAGATGGTGGCAGAGCCAATTGATATGCTACATTACCACATCGGGTCAATATCTCATACGGTCCCACATACCTGGGGCAAAGCTTCCCCTTTTTACCAAACCGTTTCAGACCTCGCACCGGTGACACCTTCACGAATACTTTGTCACCCACTGCAAACTCCAGATCTCGACGTTGATTATCCGCATAGTGCTTCTGTCGAACTTGAGTTCTCTTTACTCTCTCCTTGATCTGATCAATCACTCGACAAGTTTCTTCAACAAACTCTGGTCCTACAATTCTTCTTTCCCCCACTTCGTTCCATAACAGAGGTGTACGACACTTCTTCCCATAGAGTGCTTCATATGGGGTCATCTGAATTGTAGCCTGATAACTGTTGTTGTAAGCGAACTCGATAAGTGATAGTTTCTCATCCCAAGCTCCCTTGAAATCTATTGCACAAGCTCTAATACCAAGTTGTCACACCCCAATTCTGATCCAACCAGAATGGTGTGAGTGAACCGTCATTGAACCAACGGTTCACACCAGGATCTCGAATAGGCCGTGTCCACTCATACAAACCATTACACATAACCACAATCAGAATATAAATAATACAGTGGAAGTCTTTAAAATAGAATGAACTGAGTATCTATTGATAAATTAAATAAAATATCTAATTATTCAAATTCAAACATAAAATATAATATCTTTTACATCTCTTAATATCAAACAAAATAACTGAAACAACTAAATAAAAATCCCATCAAAGGTACACGCAGAAAGGCACCTGCATGAAGCGTCATGCTCGTCCTCTCCTACCTGCACACCCAGAGCAGCAACGTCACTATACACCGGAGCGTTCACATAATCATCCACGGTATAACCTGCATCAACATCTAAAACATGTATATATACAAAAGGTGAGCTCATAACTTAGCTCAGTAAGACAATCAGACAGTTTCATAATATTATGCATGAGTAACAATCATTTTATGTTGTGGTCTGGTTTTAAGTTTGCAATGTGCTATAGAAAGGTTTGGTGGCCCCCACACCTCTATACACGAGTGTGTGGCACCTCATGGATCACACCCCCATTGGCCCACATGCACCCATCATGGAATAGAGATATAGCTAAGATACCCCCGTACCTCCCCTCGCAAACCGGGCTCGCAACTAACCAATCATATATGTCATCAATGTACGCTCTATCCCAAAGACAGCCGTCTACGGCATAGAGATAGAGCTAAGGCATTCCCACACCTCCCCTGATGCCCTATCCGCAACTAACCCACTAGGATAGAAACAATACGCAGGTAGACCCTATCCCAACATAACTCCTTACGGCATAGAGATAGAGCTAAAGCATCGTGGACAAGCCAGCATCGACCTCGGAGACCACAATGCCACATAACAATGGCCAAGCCAGCATCAACATCGGAGACCACCGTACCACGACCTTCCCCTGATGCCCCACCCGTACCAAGCATGTTAAGACAGAATACTACAAAAGATGCTAGTGTGAGGAGCGATTCCAGGCCCATGCCCCACTCCACACACTAACGAAAACAATCACATGCTTAACAATCACATTCCTATCCATGCATGAACAATAATAATAACTAAAAGTAAGGATGGCATGTGAATATGCACAAACATCACATCATAGATATTCAGGTAATTAACAACAACTTACTGTCCATTAATTATTAGGTTTAGGTCAGATTCCCTTACCTGACGCTCGTTTGTTAGCTTGCTCCACTTCGCAAGATCCAAACGGGAAGTCACAAAGTCCTACAACATTATTAGGGTTTCATGTTGGTCGAAAACCAACATGGTTACAAAATACCCTCACAGAGCTGACCGGTGGCATGTACCGGTCGCAGCTCTGTGGGGAAGACTGGCGACCGGTATGGTCAGCCGGTCCCCACAGACCAGCCTCCCGAGGGATACCGGTGGCAACATACCGGTCGCACTATGTGCAACCGGTATAGTCGACCGGTATGTCTCCGGAATACCATACATGGGTTTTCGACTGCCGTCGAACATCCTCCATGGATTTCCAAGGTTTCTCCTATTCATTCTAAGTCTAAACTTGGAGTTAGAGTTATCTCCAACTCATTCAAGTCTCGTTTCGATGAATATCATCTCAAAACTCGAATCTAGGGTTTGACGGTAACTTAGGGTTTATTGGCCAATTTAGGGTTTTAGATCAATACCTACTTTGCATGGTATTGATCCACCCACACAACTAACATAGGATAAGAAGAATAGTTAAAACACTTACCGTTGACTAGCGTAGCGTGAGCTTCGTCGAACGGTAATGGCAGCACCTTCTTCTTCTTCCTAGCTCTTCTCCTTTCCAACCTCTTTCTCTTCTCTAGGGTTTGTGAGAGACAATGGAAAGGATTTGAGGAGGCTTAAGGGTGTATTTATAGGCTAGATTTAGGGTTTAGTAATCCTACTAGGATTAGGAAAGTCTTAGAATTCAAAATCAAGTAAGTGGGACCCTCAGAAGTCAATTTCTGGATTTCCACACTTAGCTGCGTAGACCTGACCGGTCGACCGGTACCAAGAGCGGTACCATCGACCGGTCAACATAAAATTATGTTGATTCGATCGTCTTTGGTCCGATTTCATACCTGTTTGTCATCCGCTCGTCCCGTCTGGCCCGATGATGATCGGAAGACCTGCTACGACACAAAACCAAGGTTTAGACCGGGTTTACAGAGTACGGGTCTTACAAATATCATCTCGGAACTCGAATCTAGGGTTTGACGGCAACTTAGGGTTTATTGGCCAAAATAGGGTTTTAGATCAATACCTACTTTGCATGGTATTTATCCACCCACACAACTAACCTAGGGTCATAGGGTAAGAAGAATGGTTAAAACACTTACCGTTGACTGGCGTAGAGTGAGTATCGTCGAACGGTAATGGCGGCACCTTCTTCTTCTTCCTAGCTCCTTCTCCTTTCCAACCTCTTTCTCTTCTCTAGGGTTTGCTAGAGATGATGGAAAGGATTTGATGAGGCTTAAGGGTGTATTTATAGGTTAGATTTAGGGTTTAGTAACCCTATTAGGATTAGGAAAGTCTTAGATTCAAAATCAGGAAAGTGGGACCCTTAGAAGTCAATTTATGGATTTCCACACTTAGCTGCGCAGACCTGACCGGTCGACCGGTACCAAGACCGGTACCATCACCGGTCAACATAAAATCATGTTGATTCGATCGTCTTTGGTCCGATTTCATACCTGTTTGTCATCCGCTCGTCCCGTCTGGCTCGGTGATGATCGAAAGACCTGTCACGACATCAAAACCAAGGTTTAGACCGGATTTACGGAGTGCGGGTCTTACAATACCAACCCAACAAATCTCCACCTGACTTGGATTCTGCAAACCACCTTAAAGAAAATCCGTTGATGTTGATTCTGTAAACCTGTCTCTGCTAAACCGCTAGGCATAGCCCACACCCCTTCCGGATGTCCCGTACAGCTCACCACCGTACGATGTGATGTGACTCCATCTCTCCCATTACTGCAGCATCATAGGAAAGATCATCGTCACTCACAGTCCTCCTGTAATTTTAGTTGCACCTGGAACCCGAGTCTCTCACCACTGCACCTCCAATGCAGACCTTGAGAACCGACTCCTCATCCCAGCCCTCTGTAACTCCAATTGCACCTGGAACCCCAAGCCTCTCACCTCTGCACCTCCAATGCAGACCTAGAGATCTGACTCCTTGTCCCAGCCCGCTAGTACTCCTTTGCCCCACGGTGCGACATAAACTGGCTATTATGTGCATCGTATTGGGATTTAAACCCGCCGTAAGATCCAACACTCAATCCAACCAAGTCCACCAGGCCACTGAGATCCATTACCGCTGCACCTGAGTCGAACTCTGCAAATCTCTGCTACATGATCTCTGCTCGCACATGTGATGACAGGAAGAATCATCTTCCTAGCCTGAGATTCCCTTCCATCTCTTCTTGATGACACCATTTTTTTTCTCAAAAGATAACCGTGGAAACAAAAAAAACTTTAAAAAAACCACACAACAAGTGTAATCATTACACTCTTTTTTCTTCTTTCTTCTACGTTTTCAAGCTCTTCTGTTTTTTTCACACTACCGTAATCATGATCTTGAAAACCGTA
>JAMYWD010000076.1:5000-26000 GCA_028583415.1 Protea cynaroides | reverse complement strand
ACCCTAATTGCTATTTTCTTTACATTTTAGAGTTTTCTACCCTAATTGCTCTTTTCTTTCCATTTCTAGTGTTTTCTACCCTAACTGCTCTTTTTTTCCATTTTAAGGTTTTCTACCCTAATTGCTTTTTTCTTTTCATTTTTACTTTTTCTACCCTAATTGCTATTTTCCTTTCCATTTTAGGATTTTTTCTCCCCTAATTGCTCTTTTCTTTCCATTTTTAGTGTTTTCTACCTTAATTGCTCTTTTCTTTCCATTTTAGGGGTTTCTACCCTAATTGCTCTTTTCTTTCCATTTTTAGTGTTTTCTACCCTAATTGCTATTTTCCTTCCATTTTAGGATTTTCTGCCCTAATTGCTCTTTTCTTTCCATTTTTAGTGTTTTCTACCCTAATTGCTATTTTCTTTCCATTTTAGGATTTTCTGCCCTAATTGCTCTTTTCTTTCCATTTTTAGTGTTTTCTACCCTAATTGCTATTTTTTTTACATTTTAGAGTTTCTACCCTAATTGCTCTTTTCTTTCCATTTCTAGTGTTTTCTACCCTAACTGCTCTTTTTTTCCATTTTATGGTTTTCTACCCTAATAGCTCTTTTTTTTCCATTTTTCGTGTTTTTCTACCATAATTGCTATTTTCTTTCCATTTAAGGGCTTTCGCTCTTTTCTTTCCATTTTTTGTGTTTTCTACCCTAATTGCTATTTTCTTTCCATTTTAGGATTTTCTACCCTAATTGCTATTTTCTTTCCATTTTTAGTGTTTTCCACCCTAATTGCTTTTTTATTTCCATTTTAGGGTTTTCTACCCTAATTGCTCTTTTCATTCCGTTTTTAGTGTTTCCCACCATAATTGCTTTTTTCTTTCCATTTTAGGGTTTTCTACCCTAATTGCTCTTTTCTTTTCATTTTTAGTGTTTTCTACCCCTAATTGCTATTTTCCTTCCATTTTAGGATTTTCTGCCCTAATTGCTCTTTTCTTTCCATTTTTAGTGTTTTCTACCTTAATTGCTCTTTTCTTTTCCATTTTAGGGTTTTTTACCCTAATTGCTCTTTTCTTTCCATTTTTAGTGTTTTCTACCCTAATTGCTATTTTCCTTCCATTTTAGGATTTTCTGCCCTAATTGCTCTTTTCTTTCCATTTTTAGTGTTTTCTACCCTAATTGCTATTTTCTTTACATTTTAGAGTTTCTACCCTAATTGCTCTTTTCTTTCCATTTCTAGTGTTTTCTACCCTAACGCTCTTTTTTCCATTTTAGGGTTTTTTCCCCTAATTGCTCTTTTCTTTCCCTTTTCTGTTTTTCCTTTCTACCCTAATTGCTCGTTTCTTTCCATTTTTACTGTTTTCTACCCTAATTGTTTTTTTCTTTCCATTTTATGGTTTTTTACCCGAATTTCTCTTTTTTTTTTCCATTTTCCGTGTTTTCTACCATAATTGCTATTTTCTTTCCATTTAAGGGCTTTCGCTCTTTTCTTTCCATTTTTAGTGTTATCTACCCTAATTGCTCTTTTCTTTCCATTTTAGGGGTTTCTACCCTAATTGCTCTTTTCTTTCCATTTTTAGTGTTTTCTGCCCTTATTGCTATTTTCTTTCCATTTTTTATGTTTTCTACCCTAATTGCTATTTTCTTTCCATTTTAGGATTTTCTGCCCTAATTGCTCTTTTCTTTCCATTTTTAGTGTTTTCCACCATAATTGCTTTTTTCTTTCCATTTTAGGATTTTCTACCCTAATTGCTCTTTTCTTTCCATTTTTAGTGTTTTCTACCCTAATTGCTATTTTCCTTCCATTTTAGGATTTTAGGCCCTAATTGCTCTTTTCTTTCCATTTTTAGTGTTTTCTACCTTAATTGCTCTTTTCTTTCCGTTTTAGGGGTTTCTACCCTAATCGCTCTTTTCTTTCAATTTTTAGTGTTTTCTACCCTAATTGCTATTTTCTTTACATTTTAGAGTTTTCTACCCTAATTGCTCTTTTCTTTCCATTTCTAGTGTTTTCTACCCTAACTGCTCTTTTCGTTCCATTTTAGGGGTTTCTACCCTAATTGCTCTTTTCTTTCCTTTTTTACTGTTTTCTACCCTAATTGCTCGTTTCTTTCCATTTTTACTGTTTTCTACCCTAATTGCTTTTTTCTTTTCATTTTATGGTTTTCTACCTAATTGCTCTTTTTTTTTTTCTATTTTTCGTATTTTCTACCATAATTGCTATTTTCTTTCCATTTAAGGGCTTTTGCTCTTTTCTTTCCATTTTTAGTGTTATCTACATTAATTGCTCTTTTCTTTCCATTTTAGGGGTTTCTTCCCTAATTGCTCTTTTCTTTCCATTTTTAGTGTTTTCTGCCCTAATTGCTATTTTCTTTCCATTTTTTGTGTTTTCTACCCTAATTGCTATTTTCTTTCCATTTTTTGTGTTTTCTACCCTAATTGCTATTTTCTTTCCAGTTTTACTGTTTTCCACCCTAATTGCTTTTTTTTTTCCATTTTTACTGTTTTCTACCTAATTGCTATTTTCTTTCCATTTTAGGGTTATCTGCCCTAATTGCTCTTTTCTATCCATTTTTAGTGTTTTCTACCCTAACTGCTCTTTTCTTTCCATTTCAGGGGATTCTACCCTAATTGCTTTTTTCTTTCCATTTTTGGGTTTTCTACCTTAATTGCACTTTTCATTCCGTTTTTAGTGTTTTCCACCCTAATTGCTCTTTTCTTTCCAATTTTAGTGTTTTCTACCCTAATTGCTCTTTTCTTTCCATTTTTAGTGTTTTCTACCCTAATTGCTCTTTTCTTTCCATTTCTAGTGTTTTCTACCCTAATTGCTCTTTTCTTTCCATTTTTACTGTTTTCTACCCTAATTGCTCGTTTCTTTCCATTTTTACAGTTTTCTACCCTAATTGCTTTTTCTTTCCATTTTATGGTTTTCTACCCTAATCGCTCTTTTCTTTCCATTTTTAGTGTTTTCTACCCTAATTGCTCTTTTATTTCCATTTTAGGATTTTCTACCCTAATTGCTCTTTTCTTTCCATTTTTAGTGTTTTCTACCCTAATTGCTATTTTCTTTCAATTTTTTGTGTTTTCTATCCTAATTGCTATTTTCTTTCCATTTTAGGATTTTCTGCCCTAATTGCTCTTTTCTTTCCGTTTTTAGTGTTTTCCACCCTAATTGCTTTTTTCTTTCCATTTTAGGGTTTTCTACCCTAATTGCTCTTTTCTTTCCTTTTTTTGGGTTTTCTACCCCAATTGCTCTTTTCTTTCCATTTTTAGTGTTTTCTATCCTAATTGCTATTTTCCTTCCATTTTAGGTTTTTCTACCCCTAATTGCTCATTTCTTTTCCATTTTTAGTGTTTTCTACCCCTAATTGCTCTTTTCTATTCATTTTTTGTGTTTTTGACCCTAATTGCTCTTTTCTTTCCATTTTTAGTGTTTTCTACACTAATTGCTATTTTCTTTCCATTTTAGAGTTTTCTACCCTAATTGCTCTTTTCTTTCCATTTTTAGTGTTTTCTACCCTAACTGCTCTTTTCTTTCCATTTTAGTGCTTTCTACCCTAATTGCTCTTTTCTTTCCATTTTTACTGTTTTCTACCCTAATTGCTCATTTCTTTCCATTTTTAGTGTTTTCTACCCTAATTGCTCTTTTCTATTCATTTTTTGTGTTTTTTACCCTAATTGCTCTTTTCTTTCCATTTTTAGTGTTTTCTACCATAATTGCTATTTTCTTTCCATTTTAGAGTTTTCTACCCTAATTGCTCTTTTCTTTCCATTTTTAGTGTTTTCAACCCTAACTGCTCTTTTCTTTCCATTTTAGTGCTTTCTACCCTAATTGCTCTTTTCTTTCCATTTTTACTGTTTTCTACCGTAATTGCACTTTTCTTTCCATTTTTAGTATTTTCTGCCATAATTGCTCTTTTCTATTCATTTTTTGTGTTTTCTACCCTAATTGCTCTTTTCTTTCCATTTTAGGGGTTTCTAAACTAATTGCTCTTTTCTTTCCATTTTTAGTGTTTTCGACCTTAATTGCTCTTTTCTTTCCATTTTTTGTGTTTTTTACCCTAATTTCTATTTTCTTTCCATTTTAGGGTTTTCTACCCTAATTGCTCTTTTCTTTCAATTTTTTGTGTTTTCGACCCTAATTGCTCTTTTCTTTCCATTTTTAGTGCTTTTCTACCATAATTGCTATTTTCTTTCCATTTTAGAGTTTTCTACCCTAATTGCTCTTTTCTTTCCATTTTTAGTGTTTTCTACCCTAACTGCTCTTTTCTTTCCATTTTTACTGTTTTCTACCCTAATTGCTCGTTTCTTTCCATTTTTACAGTTTTCTACCCTAATTGCTTTTTTCTTTCCATTTTATGGTTTTCTACCCTAATCGCTCTTTTCTTTCCATTTTTAGTGTTTTCTACCCTAATTGCTCTTTTATTTCCATTTTAGGGTTTTCTACCCTAATTGCTCTTTTCTTTCCATTTTTAATGTTTTCTGCCCTAATTGCTATTTTCTTTCCATTTTTTGTGTTTTCTATCCTAATTGCTATTTTCTTTCCATTTTAGGATTTTCTGCCCTAATTGCTCTTTTCTTTCCGTTTTTAGTGTTTTCCACCATAATTGCTTTTTTCTTTCCATTTTAGGGTTTTCTACCCTAATTGCTCTTTTCTTTCCATTTTTTGGGTTTTCTACCCCAATTGCTCTTTTCTTTCCATTTTTAGTGTTTTCTATCCTAATTGCTATTTTCCTTCCATTTTAGGTTTTTCTACCCTAATTGCTCATTTCTTTCCATTTTTAGTGTTTTCTACCCTAATTGCTCTTTTCTATTCATTTTTTGTGTTTTTGACCCTAATTGCTCTTTTCTTTCCATTTTTAGTGTTTTCAACCCTAATTGCTATTTTCTTTCCATTTTAGAGTTTTCTACCCTAATTGCTCTTTTCTTTCCATTTTTTGTGTTTTTCTACCCTAATTGCTTTTTCCCTTCCATTTTAGGTTTTTTCAATCTTAATTGCTCTTTCTTTCCATTTATGGGTTTTCTACCCCTAATTGCTCTTTTCTTTCCATTTTTAGTGTTTTTCTGCCCCTAATTGCTCTTTTTTCTTTCCGTTTTTAGTGTTTTCCACCCTAATTGCTTTTTCTTTCCTTTTCCGGGTTTTTCTACCCTAATTGCTCTTTTCTTTCCATTTTTGTGTTTTCTACCCTAATTGCTTTTTCCTTTCCATTTTAGGTTTTCTACCATAATTGCTATTTTCTTTCCATTTTTAGTGTTTTCTACCCTAATTGCTTTTTCTTTCCATTTTAGGGTATTCTACCCTAATTGCTCTTTTCTTTCTATTTTAGGATTTTCTACCCTAATTGCTCTTTTCTTTTCTTTTTTAGTGTTTCTACCATAATTGCTATTTTCCTTCCATTTTAGGTTTTTCTACCCTAATTGCTCATTTCTTTCCATTTTTAGTGTTTTCTACCCTAATTGCTCTTTTCTATTCATTTTTTGTGTTTTCTACCCTAATTGCTTTTTTCTTTCCATTTTAGGGTTTTCTACCCTAATTGCTCTTTTCTTTTCATTTTTTATGTTTCCTACCCCTAATTGCTTTTTCCTTTCTTTTTAGGGTTTTCTATCTTAATTGCTTTTTCTTTCCATTTTTAGTGTTTTCTACACTAATTGCTCTTTTCTTTCCATTTTTAGTGTTTCTACCCTAATTGCTATTTTCTTTCCATTTTAGGATTTTCTGCCCTAATTACTCTTTTCTTTCCGTTTTTAGGGTTTTCCACTCTAATTGCTTATTTCTTTCCATTTTAGGGTTTTCGACCCGAATTGCTCTTTTCTTTCCATTTTTTGTATTTCTACCCTAATTGCTCTTTTCTTTCCATTTTTAGTGTTTTCTATCCTAATTGTTCTTTTCTTTCCATTTTAGTGTTTTCTACCCTAATTTCTTTTTTCTTTCCATTTTTAGTGTTTTTTACCCTAATTGCTCTTTTCTATCCATTTTTAGTGTTTTCGACCCTAATTGCTTTTTTTTTCTATTTTGGGGATTTCTACCCTAATTGCTCTTTTCTATCCATTTTTAGTGTTTTCGACCCTAATTGCTTTTTTTTTCTATTTTGGGGTTTTCTACCCTAATTGCTTTTTTCTTTCCATTTTACGGTTTTCTATCTTAATTGCTCTTTTCTTTCCATTTTTAGTGTTTTCTACCCTAACTGCTCTTTTCTATCCATTTTTTGTGTTTTCTACCCTAGTTGCTCTTTTCTTTCCATTTTTACTGTTGTCTACTCTAATTGCTATTTTCTTTCCATTTAAGGGTTTTCTACCCTAATTGCTCGTTTCTTTCCATTTTTAGTGTTTTCTACTCTAATTGCCATTTTCTTTCCATTTTAGGGTTTTCTACCATAATTGCTCTTTTCTTTCCATTTTTAGTGTTTCTACCCTAATTTCTCTTTTCTATCCATTTTTCGTGTTTTCTACCCTAATTGCTCTTTTCTTTACATTTTTAGTGTTTTCTACCCTATTTGCCTTTTTCTTTCCATTTTAGGTTTTTCTACCCTAATTGCTCTTTTCTTTCCTTTTTTAGTGTTTTCAACCCAAATTGCTATTTTCTTTCCATTTTAGGGTTTTCTACCCTAATTGCTCTTTTCTCTACATTTTTAGAGTTTTCTACCCTAATTGCTCTTTTCTATCAATTTTTTGTGTTTTCAACCCTAATTGCTCTTTTCTTTCCATTTTAGGGGTTCCTACCCTAATCGCTCTTTTCTTTCAATTTTTAGTGTTTTCTACCCTAATTGCTCTTTTCTTTCCATTTTTAGTGTTTTCTACCGTAATTGCATTTTTCTTTCCATTTTAGGGTTTTCTACCCTAATTGCTCTTCTTTCAATTTTTAGTGTTTTCTACCCTAATTGCTCTTTTATTTCCATTTTTAATGTTTTCTACCCTAATTGCTATTTTCCTTCCATTTTAGGATTTTCTGCCCTAATTGCTCTTTTCTTTCCATTTTTAGTGTTTTCTACCTTAATTGCTCTTTTCTTTCCATTTTAGGGGTTTCTACCCTAATCGCTCTTTTCTTTCCATTTTTAGTGTTTTCTACCCTAATTGCTATTTTCTTTCATTTTAGAGTTTTCTACCTTAATTGCTCTATTCTTTCCATTTCTAGTGTTTTCTACCCTAACTGCTTTTTTCTTTCCATTTTAGGGGTTTCTACCCTAATTGCTCTTTTCTTTCCATTTTTACTGTTTTCTACCCTAATTGTTCGTTTCTTTCCATTTTTACTGTTTTCTACCCTAATTGCTTTTTTCTTTCCATTTTATTGTTTTCTACCCTAATAGCTCTTTTTTTTCCATTTTTCGTGTTTTCTACCATAATTGCTATTTTTTTTCCATTTTAGGGCTTTCGCGCTTTTCTTTCCATTTTTAGTGTTTTCTACCTCAATTGCTCTTTTCTTTCCATTTTAGGGGTTTCTACCCTAATCGCTCTTTTCTATCAATTTTTAGTGTTTTCTACCCTAATTGCTCTTTTCTTTACATTTTTAGTGTTTTCTACCCTAACTGCTCTTTTCTTTCCATTTTAGGGGTTTCTACCCTAATTGCTCTTTTCATTCCATTTTTAGTGTTTTCTACCCTAATTGCTATTTTCCTTCCATTTTAGGATTTTCGGCCTTAATTGCTCTTTTCTTTCCATTTTTAGTGTTTTCTACCTAATTGCTCTTTTCTTTCCATTTTAGGGGTTTCTACCCTAATCGCTCTTTTCTTTCAATTTTTAGTGTTTTCTACCCTAATTGCTATTTTCTTTACATTTTAGAGTTTTCTACCCTAATTGCTCTTTTCTTTCCATTTCTAGTGTTTTCTACCCTAACTGCTCTTTTCGTTCCATTTTAGGGGTTTCTACCCTAATTGCTCTTTTCTTTCCTTTTTTACTGTTTTCTACCCTAATTGCTCGTTTCTTTCCATTTTTACTGTTTTCTACCCTAATTGCTTTTTTCTTTCCATTTTATGGTTTTCTACCCTAATTGCTCTTTTTTTTTTCCATTTTTCGTGTTTTCTACCATAATTGCTATTTCCTTTCCATTTAAGGGCTTTCGCTCTTTTCTTTCCATTTTTAGTGTTATCTACCCTAATTGCTCTTTTCTTTCCATTTTAGGGGTTTTTCCCTAATTGCTCTTTTCTTTCCATTTTTAGTGTTTTCTGCCATAATTGCTATTTTCTTTCCATTTTTTGTGTTTTCTACCCTAATTGCTCTTTTCTTTCCATTTCTAGTGTTTTCTACCCTAACTGCTCTTTTCGTTTCCATTTTAGGGGTTTCTACCCCTAATTGCTCTTTTCTTTCCTTTTTTACTGTTTTCTACCCTAATTGCTCGTTTCTTTCCATTTTTACTGTTTTCTACCCTAATTGCTTTTTTCTTTCCATTTTATGGTTTTCTACCCTAATAGCTCTTTTTTTTTTCCATTTTTCGTGTTTTCTACCATAATTGCTATTTTCTTTCCATTTAAGGGCTTTCGCTCTTTTCTTTCCATTTTTTGTGTTTTCTACCCTAATTGCTATTTTCTTTCCATTTTAGGATTTTCTACCCTAATTGCTCTTTTCTTTCCATTTTTAGTGTTTTCCACCCTAATTGCTTTTTTATTTCCATTTTAGGGTTTTCTACCCTAATTGCTCTTTTCATTCCGTTTTTAGTGTTTTCTACCCTAATTGCTTTTTTCTTTCCATTTTTAGGGGTTTCTACCCTATTTGCTCTTTTCTTTCCATTTTTAGTGTTTTCTACCCTAATTGATTTTTTCTTTCCATTTTAGGGTTTTCTACCCTAATTGCTCTTTTCTTTCCATTTTTAGTGTTTTCTGCCGTTATTGCTATTTTCTTTCCATTTTTTATGTTTTCTACCCGAATTCCTATTTTCTTTCCATTTTAAGATTTTCTGCCCTAATTGCTCTTTTCTTTCCATTTTTAGTGTTTCCCACCATAATTGCTTTTTTCTTTCCATTTTAGGGTTTTCTACCTTAATTGCTCTTTTCTTTCCATTTTAGGGGTTTCTACCCTAATTGCTCTTTTCTTTCCATTTTTAGTGTTTTCTACCCTAATTGCTCTTTTCTTTCCATTTTAGGGTTTTCTACCCTAATTGCTCTTTTCTTTCCATTTTTAGTGTTTTCTGCCCTAATTGCACTTTTCTTTCCGTTTTTAGTGTTTTCCACCCTAATTGCATTTTTCTTCCCATTTTAGGGTTTTCTACCCTAATTGCTCTTTTCTTTCCATTTTTTGTGTTTTCTACCCTAATTGCTTTTTTCTTTCCATTTTAGGGTTTTCTATCTTAATTGCTCTTTTCTTTCCATTTAAGGGTTTTCTACCCTAATTGCTCTTTTCTTTCCATTTTTAGTGTTTTCTGCCCTAATTGCTCTTTTTTCTTTCCATTTTTAGGAACATCCTAAAATAAGTCCCATTGAGATTAGGAAAGAATCCCCATCAAAAATTAGGAAATTTCCTAATTTCTATTTCTTACGGTAACCGAGGGTCGATGGGAGGGTCGATGATCCCGTCGACCCTAGGGTTCAAGATGTCCGACCCTCCCTTCAAAATTGAGGATCCGACTTTTCGCTTTGGGAGGTCCGACCACGCTTAGCTGGGTATGCGACCCTCCCTTCAAATTAAGTGTTTTTTGGGTCAATTTGATACCTGGGATCTCGATCTCCTTCACGCCCTTGGTCCATTTGACTCGACCATAATGGGTAAACCTGGTTCAAGGTGGTAAGACCGGGTTAGATTGACACGGGTCTTACAACTCCCCCCTACTTATAAAAATTTCGTCCTCGAAATTGTACGTACCTTCTGAATCAAATAAGTGAGGGTATTGCTTTCGCATAGCATTTTCTTCTTCCCATGTAATTTCTTTCATGGCTTTATTTTTCCATGTGACCTTAACATTATAGATATCTCGGTTGCGTAGACGTTGAACCTTTCGGCTGGTGATTTCTGTTGGTGTTACTACAAATGTCAAATCATCAATCAATTCTGGCAAATCTACTGTCAAAACGTGCGTTGGATCCTTGACATACTTCTCCAATAGGGAAATCTGAAATACGTCATGCACACTTGACATAGATGGTGGTAGTGCTAACTGATAAGCCACTTTACCACGCTTAGCTAGAATTTCAAACGGCCCGACATATCTTGTACTTAGTTTCCCTTTCTGCCCGAACCTTTTTAATCCTCGCATAGGCGATACCTTCAAAAATATTTTATCACCTACAACGAACTCCAGATCTCTACGTCGAGTATCTGCATATTGCTTCTGACGGTTCTGAGCCGTTCTCACTCTTTCCTTGGTAATGTCGACCATTCGGCAAGTCTCTTCAACAAACTCTGGTCCAACAATACTACGTTCTCCAACTTCATTCCAAAACAAAGGAGTTCGACACTTTCTGCCATATAGTGCTTCATAAGGTGACATATGTATAGTAGCCTGATAGCTATTGTTATAAGCGAACTCGATCAATGGTAACCTTTCATCCCATGATCCTTTGAAATCAATTACACATGCTCGTAGCATATCTTCTAGAATCTGAATTGTACGCTCCACGTCCATCGTCTGTCTGTGGGTGGAATGCAGTACTGAACTTCAGTGTTGTACCCATAGCCTTTTGCAATCCTTTTCAAAACTTGGAAGTAAATCGTGGATCTGTATTAGACACAATGCTTTCTGGAACACCTTGTAATCGAACAATATTATCCACTTACAGCTTTGCTAACCTTTCCAGTGTATACTGAGGTCGTATAGGTATGAAACGAGCTGTTTTAGTCAGACGGTCCACAATCACCCAAACTGCGTCAACTACTCGAGGAGTCAGTGGTAGTCCCATGGCGAAGTCCATAGTGATGCAGTCCCATTTCCATGCCGGGTTTCGTAATGGTCGTGTCATGGTCCTGCGGGTCTTTGTCGTTCGGCTTTTACTTTCGACAATTTAGGCATTGAGACACGAACTTGGCTACATCTGCTTTCATTCCCCTCCACCAATATAGTTTCTTTAGATCATGATACATTTTTGTACTTCCAGGATGTATCGAATAGATGGTGGTATGGGCTTCCTTCATCAGTCGGTGTCTAATGTCCATACTTTCTGTTTCAGGTACACATATTCTTCCTTTGTATTTCAGTAACCTCTCTTCGTCCAAGGTGAACTCAGGATTAGTCCTACCTTTTTCGATATCTTCTTGTACTATTGTCAGATAAGGATCTGATTTAATAGCTGTCTTCACTTCATACTGTAAGCACCCCATTTTTGCCACCCTCGGCATAAATGAACCAATATGGCAGGTTTCTGACCTTTAACCCAAATATTTGTGATTTTTCATTGATCCCCACAGCAGGGTCATGGGATATTATCTGCATAGATGCATAGGTCATAGAATTATCTTCGAAACGAGACCAGAATTGCTCAATTCCGATATCAAATGAGGAAGATATGACCATTTTAGTCGGATGATACATATAAGGGAGGTTTCTGGAATTATTATAAATAATCCCAGGGGCCTTCATGCAAATTATCCTAAGTCGGATCGTTTGAATTTCAAATCATCATATCTTGATCATCCAACATCGGATTCAGATGATTCCAAGACCATTATTCTTCATTCATAATGTTCTACAAAGTGGACGTAAAAAATCCCCGGGTAGAAGTCACCGGGTGGGTCCCATGCAAACTTGCATGCAAAATGATCGTTAGAACTTCAAAGCTTCATATCTTTCCCGTTCTACATCGGATTCAGATGATCCCAAAACCAGTATTCTTCATTCATGATGTTCTACAAAGTGGACGTAAAAAATCCCAAGTAGAAGTCACCAGTGGGTCCATGCAAACTTGCATGCAAAATGATCGTTAGAACTTCAAAGCTTCATATCTTTCCCGTTCTACATCGGATTCAGATGATTCCAAGACCATTATTCTTCATTCATGATGTTCGACAAAGTGGACGTAAAAAAATCCCGGGTAGAAGTCACCAGTGGGTCCCATGCAAGCTTGCATGCAAAATTATCGTCAGAACTTCAAAGCTGCATATCTTTTCCATTCTACATCAGATTCAGGTGATTCCAGACTCATTATGTTCCATTTTTAGTGCTTTACAAAGTGGACATAAAATATTTTTGGTAGAAGCCTCCGAAGGATCTCATGCAGAATGGTCAATCAAATTATCGATAATTGGTCCGCTTAAACTTCAAAAATTCATAAGTTGACCATTTTACTTCCAAATGAGGTGATTCAAGTTCCTATATTCCTCATTTTTAATGTTCTACAAAATGAATGCAAAAAAATTGGAATAGAGGCCATCGGAAAATTCCATGCGGGATAACAGCGGAAATGACCCGTGAAATGACAAGGGGAGAAAACCTAGTTAATTCCAATCAGTCCAGTCAACTCAGTTCAAACCAGTTTTGGTCCAACTCAGCTTAACCCAAGCTAGTCTTGACCCAACCCAGTCAATCCTTGTCAATTCAGACCGATTCATGTTGGTGCTTATGCATGTATTTCTTTTATATATTATTTATATGTTTATATAATATATAATATATTATTGTATATCATATAATATATACATATGTCTTATATGTATATTATATTGTATATATTAATATATTAATATATTATATATTTATATATTTTATATAAAAAGGGAGTAGGATCTGAATAAAATCTAAAAGGGAAGGATGAGAGAGAAGAGAAAGAGGAGACGTGATTAGGGTTCTTTTTTCTTTTTGGAAGGAAATCAGAGAGATTGAGAGAGAGAGAAAATCTCGATTTTTGAGTAAATCTAAATGAAAAAAAGGGAAAAGGGATAGAGAGGAGACGTAAAAGGAGAAGGGGATTAGGGTTTCTAAGGGAATCCAAAAGATTTTGTTGGAAAAAAAAAAGAAAAGAAGAAAGAGAAAAAATGTGAGCTTTTCTAAGGGAATCCAAAAGATTTTGTTGGAAAAAAAAAAAGGGAAAGAAGAAAGAGGAAAAAACGTGGGCTTTTCTAAGATAAACAAAAAGATTTTGTTGGAGAGAAAAAAGGGGAAAGAAGAAAGAGGAAAACGTGAGCTTTTCTAAGGGAATCCAAAAAGATTTTGTTGGAGAAAAAAAAGGGAAAGAAGAAAGAGGAAAAAACGTGGGCTTTTCTAAGATAAACAAAAAGATTTTTTGGATTTCCAAAAGAGAATAAAAGAAAAGAAAAAAACATGAATGGAAGAGGTTTTTCTTTTGGGGGCTAGGTTTTGGGAGAAAGAAAAGGAAAGAAGAAAGAGAAAATGTAGGGTTTTTTTAGGAGTCACGGTTTTAGGAGTTTTCCAAAGAAAAAAAAAAGAAGGAGAGAGAGGACGTGAAAAGAGAGAGGATTTAGGGTTTCTAGATTTTTTTTTTCAAAAAGGGAAAGAAGGGGAAGATAAAAGGGACGTGAGAGAGAGAAGAAAGGGGGGGATTTTTCCAAAAAAAAAAAAGGGAAAGAGAAAATAATTGGGAGCTTAGGGAGCTCATTTTTTGGGAGAAAAAGAAGGGGAAGAAGAGAGAAAAAAAAAAAGGAAAAAAAAGAGAAAAAACGTGGCTTTTTCTAAAGAGACTTTCCAAGGAGAAAAAAAGGGAAAGATGAAGAAAAACGTGAAAGGCTTTTTGAGCTAAGTTTTGGGAGAAAAGTAAGGGAAGAGGGGAGAAAAAAAAGGGGGAAAGAAAAAAAAAACGTGAAAGGCTGCTCACATTTTTGGGAGAAAAAGAAGGGAAGAAAAGAGAAAAAAAATGTGAAAGGCCTTTGTGGCTCACGTTTTTAGGAGAAAAAGAAGGGAAGAAGAGAGAAAAAAAGGAGGAAACGTGGGCTTTCTTAGGGGGGTTTGGTTTTGGGAATCCGAAAGCTAAAGAAAGCTAAAGAGAGGAGAAGAAGAAGAGCAGAAGGTTCAGAGATCTGCAAACTAGGTAAACCCTCTCCTCTTTCATTCTTTTTATTATCAATATCACCATTCACTTACCTGATTCAGTGTACCACTGTAACATCCTATCACCTGCAGCCATTATCCCAACTCGCTATTCCATATCCATTGCAATCCCCCTTGATCCGTAAATTTATCAACTAATCTTCTCTCCCATGAAATTGAATTTTTGGATGATCATTTTTGTTTGATCATATGACGCCATGAAATGGTCATATGATTTGAGTCATTGATGTTAATCTGATGAGGATGTAATTTGAGCCATTGATATTGAATGAATTTTAATTTGATCAATTGTGAGTCATATGATTCGAAATCTTAAGGTGATTGATCTAGCCTTTGATTTAAATTTTCCTTAAGTGATTGATCATGGCCTCTGATTATGAATTTTTATGAGATAAAATTTGGCCATCGATCTCGGATGCTTTAATGATAAAATCGGGTCATTGATCTTGGATGTTTGAATTAGCAAATCTGGACCATTGATTTTAGATATGTTGATGCTTGATCCAAACCAATGAATCTTCATTATGAGTGTCTTAAATGAATCTGAATCGTCAGATCTTCACTATGAATGTTTTAAATGCATCTAAACCATTAGATTATCATCATGATTGATTTCAAAGCATCTGAACGGTTAGATTACCATTAATGGTGATTTATACCATTGAATTTTTCATCATGAGTGTTTTTTTTAGATACACTGCCATGTTTGAATGCTCATTTCCATAGTTGGATGCTTATTGCCATAATTACGGTAGAAAATCCTAAAATGAAAGAAAGTAACAGTTAGGGTAGAAAACCCTAAAAAATGAAAATAAAATAATAATTAGGGTAGAAAACCCTAAAATGGAAAGAAAGTAACATTTAGGGTAGAAAACCCTAAGATGGAAAGAAAATAATAATTAGGGTAGAAAACCCTAAAATGGAAAGAAAGTACCTGATTAGGGTAGAAAAACCTAAAAAAATGGAAATAAAATAATAATTAGGGTAGAAAACCCTAAAATGGAAAGAAAGTAACATTTAGGGTAGAAAACCCTAAGGTGGAAAGAAAATAATAATTAGGGTAGAAAACCCTAAAATGGAAAGAAAGTAACATTTAGGGTAGAAAACCCTAAGATGGAAAGAAAATAATAATTAGGGTAGAAAACCGTAAAATAGAAAGAAAGTAACATTTAGGGTAGAAAATCCTAAAATGGAAATAAAATAATAATTAGGGTAGAAAACCCTAAAATGGAAAGAAAGTAATAATTAGGGTAGAAAACCCCAAAATGGAAAGAAAGTAACAGTTAGGGTAGAAAACCCTAAAAAATGGAAATAAAATAATAATTAGGGTAGAAAACCCTAAAATGGAAAGAATGTAACAATTAGGGTAGAAAACCCTAAAAATGGAAATAAAATAATAATTAGGGTAGAAAACCCTAAAATGGAAAGAAAATAACAATTAGGGTAGAAAATAGCATACTAGATCATGCCATGTACGCTCTTGCCTTATTTGCAATACATGCCATATTTGAAAGATTTTTAAACAATCTTCTTGGATGTGAATTTCTTGTCATAAATGTTTTATGTGCCATATTTAGATAGAATATTCTATTTTTTTTGGCAATAACTTATTTTATGCAACACCCTAGTCAAACTCTCATATCTCGCACACTTCTAAGACAATCTAGGCGTGGGGACGTGCATTTAGGCACCCACATTCTTGGGAAGGGCATAATGGGAATAATAAAACCTTAATAAAGAAAGAGAATTCTTTGCCAAACCTTCCAAAATTAGAATTCAGAATGAAAAGGGTAATTTAGGACGATTTACCCCTCGGCAAACCCTAAACCTAGAATAGATTCTAAACCCTAAATCTATAATAGGTTCTCAATCATTAACCTAGAACAGGTTATCCAGTCCCGAATTACGTGGATTCTGATTCCTAGGTCAAACCCTAGGATACGTAGGCCATTTGGGAGAAACCCAAATTCGGATCCACAATTTAGTCCACTTGGACTATCCATAGATCCACTAGGATACCCCCCATATTTCAACCCAAATAGGTTTATCCTTAGATCCACTAGGACTATCTATCAGTCCACATGGACTATCCAGATCCTAATCCATAGGATTTCTCAACCTTTCAAGCATAAACTTCAACTTGAACAATGAACATAATCATGCACAAGCATAAATCACAAAAAAACAAAAAAACATAAAAACCCAAACCAAAAATTTAAAACTTTTTCAAATAACAAAAATTTCACTGGCACACTCCAACGGTTATTATAATTCCCATCCAATAAAATCCCCCTTTCTTTCTTTTTATTAAGCAAAAAAAAAACATAAGGAACGAAAGACAGCCGTATTCGTCCCCGGCGTTGGGGCCCCTTCCCCCCCCCCCCCCTTAACCAAAATAACTCCCAACCCCACTAACAAAAAAAAAAAAAAACAATGGGACATGGGGGGAAGAAAACTTTTATTTGGGGGGGGATTTTAAATTTCTAAGGTCCTAGACCTAAATCTAGGTGGCGACTTCTAAAGATTTCCATCTTTGTCCTCACACATACATTATGTCTGGTATAATTTTCAAGCGGCAAACATATTTGAAAACCGATGAATAAACCCTTGGTTGGCTGACTCATCCGTTGCGTCTATCACATATTGCTCATTACCGTGATTGAATACCATTCCGATAGTACACATTGCTGCAGTTGTGCTAACCTCTCCTTGCGATTTTATCATTGCTTTTTTGCTTAACGCATCCGCTACTACGTTCGCTTTTCCCGGATGATACTGGATATCACAATCATAGTCTTTCAATAGTTCCAGCCATCTTCTTTGTCTCATATTCAACTCCTTCTGATTAAAATAAGTAAGACTTTTATGGTCCGACTTAATCTGAAATTTCTCTCCGTATAGATAATGTCTCCATATCTTGACAGCATGTACTACTGCCGCTAACTCCAAGTCATGGGTGGGGTAATTTTTCTCATGTATTTTCAACTGTCTCGAGGCGTAAGCAATTACTTGCTCTCCTTGCATAAGCACACATCCTAGTCCCAGTCCTGACCCATCAGTGTATAAAGTAAATGTCTGTCCTGAATGGGAATAGTCAAAATCAGAGGCGGATATCAATCTGGTCTTCAACGTTTGGAAACTCTTCTCACATTTATCGGTCCACACAAACTTTTCACCTTTCTTAGTCAAACTTGTGAGAGGTACGGCAATTCGGGAATAGTCTTCTACGAATCTCCGATAATAACCAGCTAGACCCAGAAAACTTCTAATTTCTGAAACGCTCTTTGGTGCTTCCCACTTTACAATAGCCTCGATTTTGCTGGGGTCCACTTTGATTCCTTCAGCGGATACTACATGGCCTAAGAAGGAGACTTCACTTAGCCAAAACTCACACTTTGAAAATTTGGCATATAGCTTCTCTTTCCTTAAACGCTGTAGGGCGGCGTTTAGGTTCTTGATATGAGTTTCTTCGTCCTTGGAGTACACCAATATATCATCAATAAATACTATGACCGATGTATCCAACATATCATGGAAAACCCGGTTCATAAGTTCCATGAAAGTTGCTGGTGCGTTTGTTAATCCAAAAGACATGACCAAGAACTCATAATGTCCGTATCTGGTCCTGAAAGCTGTCTTAGGAATATCACCCTCTTTAATCTTCAATTGATGATAGCCCGATCGAAGATCGATCTTAGAAAATACCTTTGCTCCTTACAACTGATCGAACAAGTCATCGATCCGAGGTAGTGGGTATCGATTCTTGATTGTCAGTTTATTCAACTCCCGATAGTCGATGCATAATCGAACGCTACCGTCCTTCTTCTTCACGAATAACACCGGCGCTCCCCATGGTGATATACTGGGTCGAATATAACCCTTGTCCAGCAGTTCCTATAGTTGCACTTTCAGTTCCTTCAGTTTAGTAGGAGCCATTCTGTAAGGTGCTTTTGATACTGGTGCGGCTCCAGGTACAAGGTCTATCACAAACTCTGTGGCTCGGTCGGGTGGTAATCCTGGTAGTTCCTCCAGAAATACGTCGGGATAGTCCCGCACGACTTCAATATCTTCCATTTGTGGTGCTTCCATGGTTAGGTCGACCACTGACACTAGATACCCGACTGCCCCCTTCTCAAGGCACTTCTTAGCCTTTAGTGCTGAGAGTATGAGCTTGCGTCTACGGGGAAGTTTGGTTCCCGAAAAACTAAATTCTGCTCCTTCTTTGTCTTTGAACGTTAGCTTCTTTTCGGCGCATAATAGGTTTGCAGAATGCCGAGCTAACTAGTCCATTCCCAAGATGACGTCAAAGTCTGCCATCTCAAGTTGTATCAAGGTTGCATCTAAGGTTTTCTCGCCAATGAGAACTGGACATGGTCCATAGCCTTTCTCTAATTCCACTTCTAACCCCATCGGCGACCGTACAAGTAATTTGTAGTCTAATGTTTTGATGGGTAAGTTTATCTTCTTTCCGAATGACACAGATATAAATGAATGAGTGGCTCCTGAATCAAAGAGTACTCTGGCGGGTACGCCATTTATAGGTACGATACCTGTGATTTATTTTACTTAGTCTACATGCTCATGCAATGTAATTACAACTTTAACAAGTTTCAGTCATACCTGTGACCACATCGGGTGATGCGGCAGCATCCTCGGATGTAACAACAGCATATACCCGTCCCTGATGGAACTGCTTCTTGGGCTTAGGGCACTCCCTTGCCATATGTCCCGGTTGGTTGCAGTTAAAACACTTTGGGCCTTCAGAATTTGGCTTTGGCTGCTTGTTGAACTACTTGGAGTAGTCTGGGTGCGGCGGGAAAGCCCTGAGCACGGAAGGGTTTAAATGTCTTGTTGTTCCCTCCGTTGTAAGTATTTCCAGCTGGCCTTTTGATACCCCGGTTCTGTGTGAAATAACTCTCCTTCTGGCTCGATTCAATAACTCGAGCGATTTGGACAGCTTCATTATAAATCTTCTTTTCTAAGCCCGAGCGTGCTCTCCGATGCTTCCTCTCGGTCCCGTGGCGAACCTACGGGTTTTGGTGTCTTCTTCTCGCATACTAAGTGGTGCAAAGAAAAACAGCTCCTCATAACGCTTGTGTTGATATGCATCCCCGACATCCGTCCACGATATAGACTCAGGAACTCTTTCTCCATAGAATCTCTGAAGCTTCGTGGAAAATATTTCTCGAAGAAAGCTTCTTTATATATAGCCCAAGTTAGTAGGGCGTGCTTGGTCAATAAGTAAGCCCTAGCAGATTTCCACCAATGATGTGCGTCACCCTTTAGCATGAAGGTGGCACATAATACTTTTCCCTGGTGGTGGAGGTGGCAAATTTGTAGGGTTTGCCTGTTCTGGATTACCCGGTGCATAATTATTTTCTTGACCGGTCTCCTCCACGGGTGGTGGTGGTGGAACTGCATTTCGGTTCTGTCGGGTTACCCTACGTCCAGACATAATTCCTTCTGTGATTGGTGGTGCCTGAAAATTATCAAAATAGGTGAGAAGTCATTTATATTTCATGTAGGCACGCTAACCGATATAAAATTCCAATTCCAGCTCATTTTTAAAAGAAAATACTGTCTTTTCTATGCAGGGTCGATGGTGAGGGTCGATGGTATGTCCGACCCTTAGTATCCGACCCTGGGAATGACCTGTTCTTCCCGAGAGCTGAGGGTCGATGTGATGGTCGATGGGTGTCCGACCCTCAGTTCCGACCCTTAGTTTTCTGTCAGATTCCCCAGAGCCGAGGGTCGATGGGAGGGTCGATTCGATGGTCGATGGTTCTGGTCGAATTGTCCGACCCTCAGACCAAAAATCAGATTTTTAAGATCCGATTTTGAGTCATTTCTTATTATTTCCCTCCCGTTTCGACTCGTCTCTCCGCTCTGAGTTGCTACAGTGTCACTTCACTATTTTTTTGGTTGGTTTGAGTCCGGGTTTCGACGTCCACGTCATCCATACAGGTATATTCTCCCATTTTCACCTGTTTCTAGGTTTTCTTTTCTAAGTTTTTGCTCATTTAACTGGTATTCTTCAAATTAAACTTTTTCCAACCGTAAAAATTCGATTTTTATTGGGGGCTTTTGTTATTGGTGTCTCGAGGAACGAAAGCCCTCAAAAATTTTTGAGTTTCATCGGTTGGTTATTGAGAAACTTGGATTCTTGCTCGTTTGCCCTAATTTGTCGAAATTTTTTGATTTCTTGAAATTTCTTCCAATTGGTCTTCGTTAGTTCCAATTTCCTACTGTATGTGGGTTGTAGGATATGTAGGAACCTACGTAAGTCCTCCTGCCCGCGTGTACGGGTGAAAAGTGAGGCTTTTGGCCAACTTACGTCGTTATAATGTCAAATTTTGGATTTTTATCCTATTAACTCCATATTTTCTTTTTCCTTTCTTACTTTGCAGATACCATGGCCCGTACTAAAATACCCCGAGTTCGTGATCCGCTTCGCTTCCGCTCCAACGAAGCCGAGGCACAGTATGCCGACTATGCTCGAAAGAAAGTGGAGGGTGGTCGTATGGTGAACTTGGCTGAGCTAGCCTTGTTCAACGTAGAGAGAGCATTTGGTTACATGGGGTGGCTCCCTGTCATTACTTACGACGCGTGCACATGTCCGGATTTGGTGCGTCAGTTCTATTGTAATCTCCAGGTGGTGGGGAATTACAATGACGTTGAGAGGGGTCAAGAGTTGCGCATCACCAGCTATGTTAAAGGGGTGCACATTTCATTTGACTATCGGCAACTGGCCGATCTGCTGGGCATTCCTTATGATGGCCCCATGGTGTACTGTGCGCCTGGAGAGCCCCAGGTTGTTTCCATGGAGATGAGGGCAGAGATCGACAACCAGCTGCTACGACCTGATCGCTGGCAGATGAGAGCCTATTACCTGCGTCCTGCTCCACGGGTCTTCTGTAAGATTATCCAGCATAATCTGATTCCGCAGAGTGGGCACTATGAGAGGGTTTCTCAGCTGACCCAGTTTTTGATATATAGTATTTGCACTAGACAGCCAGTCTGTCTTCCATACATCATCATGCGGACCATGATTAGTGCTACATTGTCCGGTCATAGGGGTAACCTACCCTATGGACGTATGATCACTGT
>JAMYWD010000754.1:0-25000 GCA_028583415.1 Protea cynaroides | reverse complement strand
ATTGATTAATACAATCATTAAGGGCCATGATTTCGTTCAGATTGACATTAGAGAAGATAAGACAATCATCAGCATAAAGAATGTGCAAAATAGGCTCCAATCAATTATGGATTTTAAGGCCCTTGATTTTTCCTTCAATTTCGATAGATTGTAAAACCGAAGATAGTGCCTGGGCACAGAGAATGAAATGGCAGGGGACAGTGGGTCCCCTTGTCGAATAGCTCTTGAGGGAGTAATATTTCCATGTTCAGATCCGTTGACAAATAAAGTATAAAACACGGAGGTGATACAGGCCATGTACCAGAGCAACCCAAAATGGACGAAGTCTATATTTCAAAAGAATGCCTTTAATAAATCTCCAATCCTGCCTATCATAGGTTTTTTTGCTTATCTAATTTGAGAGTCATAAATTTGGAATTTGCTTTCCTTCTTTTCCTGATAAAATGGAAGGTTTCTTGAGCAATTGTAACATTATCAGAAATCAAATGATTAGGAATGAAGGCTGACTAGGATGGAAAGATAAAGTCGAACAGGAAAGAATGAAGTCTTAAAGCCATGATTTTTGAAATAATTTTGAAGCTCACCCCAGATAAGCTAATCTGTCTAAATTGATCCACAATTTTAGGATTAGAAGTTTTTGGAATCAAGCAAAGATAAGGACAATTAATACCCAGTGGCAAGAATCCAGATCTAAAGTAATTCTGAATAAAGAGGATCAAGTCGTTCTTAACTAAATCCCAAATTTTTTGGAAAAAGATTGGAGGGAATCATCCTAGAGATTTTTGAGGGGCCATGGAAAATAATGGCTTATGAATTTCATCCAAATCTGGAATGGAACACAGAGAATCATTCAAAGAATCTGGAATCACCGAATGGATCGTATCAAGAGTTTTTGACAAGGCATTTAGAACGTAGAATGATTCTAGAATCCGATTAAATAGAAGACACGAATAATTAGAATTGGTGAGTTAGTAAAAAGATTTTCAAATTGTCTATGAATTTCCGAATAGAGTTCCTCATCATTATTGGTTCGCAAACTTGAAGGAAGACGAAGCTTGAGAATTTCATAACTGCTTCTTCTTTGGATTGTAGAAGCCTGAAAGAAACCAGTATTGGCATCACCACTTCGAAGCCAATCGATTCAAGAGTTTGAGAGGTCGTATTCCAATAATGCTTTCACATAGGCATTGCATGTGCAATTTTTTATATGTTAATTTTTGTTTCCAGTGTTTGTTTTCAGGACATCAAATAAGACGATTTTTTTCCGCTTTTTAGAGACCACCATATTCGGCAACTTGGTGTATTCATACTAATACTATATTATACAACACGAAATTAACCATTGAAAAAAATTTAAGATGTAAAATGTCACAAAGCATTACACCTCTCTGATTCAAAATTGGTAAACAGATGTGGTATTAAGTCAAACAAAAAATAGCAGTTCTAGGAAAGCTCATTAGGTTGAGTCATACCAAGAAAAGTCAATTGAATCTGAAGAAAAGCACTAGCAACCATGGAATCAAAGAACTGTGAATAATAGAATAAAAAGAAGGCCCCATTTCTAGATTCTGCATTAAATATTACTTGCGCATATATATCATTGTTCTATTATGATATTGGCTCGTGAGAAGGAAGGTTGTCTAGGCTTCAAGTGTCAAACCAGAAAATTACAAACACCGCATAAATAATGAACCAATAAACACCATCCTTTTTAATACTTCTTATCCATGGCTCCCGTTGAGTACAAGAAGAACTATGGAATTATTTTTATTTAGAATTTCAGAAATATTTCATCATTACAAGTACTAATTATATCTAGGTGGTGGGTATCGATTATGTAGTGGATTTGAAACCGTTGGAATCTCCCTCATGCTTCTGTAGACAAGCGCAGGAGCTTCATGATGATGTGGGTCTAGACCAGATGGGCCAGTCCTCTAGGTATGAAACTGAGGTGGAGGGTATCGATTATGTAGTGGATTTGGACCCGTTGGAGTATCCCTCATACTTCTGTAGACAGGTGCGGGAGCTTCATGATGATGTGGGTCTAGACCAGATGAACTAGTCCTCTTGGTATGAAACTGAGGTGGAGGGTATCGATTATGTAGTGGATTTGGTCCCGTTGGAGTATCCCTCATGCTTCTATAGACAGGTGCAGGAGCTTCATGACGATGTGGGTCTAGACCAGATGGACCAGTCCTCTTGGTATGAAACTGAGGTGGAGGGTATCGATTATGTAGTGGATTTGGACCCGTTGGAGTATCCCTCATGCTTCTGTAGACAGGTGCAGGAGCTTCATGATGATGTGGGTCTAGACCAGATGTACCAGTCCTCTTGGTATGAAACTGAGGTGGAGGGTATCGATTATGTAGTGGATTTGGACCTGTTGGAGTATCCCTCATGCTTCTGTAGACAGGTGTAGGAGCTTCATGATGATGTGGGTCTAGACCAGATGAACCAGTCCTCTTGGTTTGAAACTGAGGTGGAGGGTATCGATTATGTAGTGGATTTGGACCTGTTGGAGTATCCCTCATGCTTCTGTAGACTGGTGCAGGAGCTTCATGATGATGTGGGTCTAGACCAGATGGACCTGTCCTCTTGGTATGAAACTGAGGTGGAGGGTATCGATTATGTAGTGGATTTGGACCCGTAGGAGTATCTCTCATGCTTCTGTAGACAGGTGCTAGAGCTTCATGATGATGTGGGTCTAGACCAGATGGGTCAGTCCTCTTGGTATAAAACTGAGGTGGAGGGTATCGATTATGTAGTGGATTTGGACCTGTTGGAGTATCCCTCATGCTTCTGTAGACAGGTGCAGGAGCTTCATGATGATTTGGGTCTAGACCAGGTGGACCAGTCCTCTTGGTTTGAAACTGAGGTGGAGGGTATCGATTATGTAGTGGATTTGGACCCGTTGGAGTATCCCTCATGCTTCTGTAGATAGGTGCAGGAGCTTCATGATGATGTAGTGGGTTTGATCCTGTTGGAGTCTTCCTAATACTATTGTCGACGTGCGGTGGTGGAGTCTTCCTCGTTATATCTTCATACTCGCTTATTCCGAAACCATTGCTTGTGCACAATCCCACAATAACTAGAAACAAGAGCATTTTTTGAGCATGGTCTCTCTTTACTTCCATTGCTTTGCTTCAATGAGACGAATTGCATCTGATGGATTTTTTTCTTATGATTCCTGGTTTTTATAGCATTCTAAAACGTAATTCGTCCGGATTTTTCTTTTTGATATCTTGAGAATTAATGCTTACCAACATTTAATCTTGCCTCAAATTTATCTCCATTACTGCCTTCGAAAAAAAAAACCTCTTTGCGAGCATGTGAAAGAAAATTATTTTTCCAACCCTTTAATTTGCTAATAGCTCTGTCTTAAAATTCATTAAATAGGATCTTCTTGGATTGTTCGAATTGTACAGGGAGACCCAAGTACTTGGATGGTCCATCGCCATAAGGAATTTTGAGAATTTTTGAAAACCACCTTTTAAATCGAGCTTGGGTATTCGGACTAAAGGTGTGGCTTGACTTCTTCCGATTAATATTCTGCCCTGATGCCTTACAATATTGATTAATACAATCATTAAGGGCCATGATTTCTTTCAGATTGACATTAGAGAAGATAGGACAATCATCTGCATAAAGAATGTGCAAAATAGGCTTCAATCTATTATGGATTTTGAGGCCCTTAATTTTTCCTTCAATTTCGGCAGCTTGTAAAACCGAAGATAGTGCCTGGCACAGAGAATGGAAATGGCAGGGGACAGTGGGTCCCCTTGTCGAATACCTCTTGAGGGAGTAATATTTCTATGTTCAGATCCGTTGACAATTAAAGTATAAGACACTGAGGTGATACAGGCCATGTACCAGATCAACCCAAAATGGACGAAGTTTATATTTCAAAAGAATGCCTTTAATAAATCTCCAATCCAGCCTATCATAGGTTTTTTTGCTTAACTAATTTGAGAGTCATAAATTTGGATTTTGATTTTCTTCTTTTCCTGATAAAATGGAAGATTTCTTGAGCAATTGTAACATTATTAGAATTCAAATGGTTAGGAATGAAGGCTGACTATGTTGGAAAGATAAAATTGAACAGGAAAGAATTAAGTCTTAAAGCCATGATTTTTGAAATAATTTTGAAGCTCACCCGACATAAGCTAATCAGTCTAAATTGATCCACAATTTTAGGATTAGAAGTTTTTGGAATCAAGCAAAGATAAGGACAATTAAAATCCAGTGGCAAGAATCCAGATCTAAAGTAATTCTGAATAAAGAGGATCAAGTCATTCTTAACTAAATCCCAAAATTTTTGGAAAAAGATTGGAGGGAATCATCCTGGAGATTTTTGAGGGGCCATGCAAAATAATGCCTTATGAATTTCATCCAAATCTGGAATGGAACACAGAGAACCATTCAAAGAATCTGGAATCACCGACTGGATCGTATCAAGAGTTTTTGATAAGGCATTTAGAACTATTGAGGTAGTAAAAATATTTTCAAAATGTCTATGAATTTTTGAATAGTGCTCTTCATCATTGTTGGTCCGCAAACTTGAAGGAAGACGAAGCTTGAGAATTTCATAACTGCTTCTTCTTTGGATTGTAGAAGCTTGAAAGAAACCAGTATTGGCATCACCACTTTGAAGCCAATCGATTCAAGAGTTTGAGAGGTCGTATTCCAATAATGCTTTCACATAGGCATTGCATGTGCAATTTTTTATATGTTAATTTTTGTTTTCAGTGTTTGTTTTCAGGAATCAAATAAGAAGATTTTTTCCCCTTTTTAGAGACCACCATATTCTACAACTTGGTGTGATCATACTAATACTATATTGTACAACACGAAATTTACCATTGAAAAAAATTTAAGATGTAAAATGTCACAAAGCATTACACCTTTCTGATTCAAAATTGGTAAACAAATGTGGTATTAAGTCAAACAAAAAATGGCAGTTCTAGGAAAGCTCATTAGGTTGAGTCATACCAAGAAAAGTCAATTGAATCTGAAGAAAAGCACTAGCAACCATGGAATCAAAGACCTGTGAATAATAGAATAAAAAGAAGGCCCCATTTCTAGATTCTGCATTAATTATTACTTGCGCACATATATCATTGTTCTATTATGATATTGGCTCGTGAGAAGGAAGGTTGTCTAGGTTTCAAATGTCAAACCAGAAAATTACAAACACCGCATAAATAATGAACCAATAAACACCATCCTTTTTAATACTTCTTATCCATGGCTCCCGTTAAGTACAAGAAGAACTATGGAATTATTTTTATTTAGAATTTCATAAATATTTCATCATTACAAGTACTAATTATAGCTAGGTGATGGGTATCGATTATGTAGTGGATTTGAACCCGTTGGAGTCTCCTTCATGCTTCTGTAGACAAGCGCATGAGCTTCATGATGATGTGGGTCTAGACCAGAAGGGCCAATCCTCTAGGTATGAAACTGAGGTGGAGGGTATCGATTATGTAGTGGATTTGGACCCGTTGGAGTATCCCTCATGCTTCTATAGACAGGTGCAGGAGTTTCATGATGATGTGAGTCTAGACCAGATGAACCAGTCCTCTTGGTATGAAACTGAGGTGGAGGGTATCGATTATGTAGTGGATTTGGACCCGTTGGAGTATCCCTCATGCTTCTGTAGATAGGTGTAGGAGCTTCATGATGATGTGGGTCTAGACCAGATGAACCAGACCTCTTGGTATGAAACTGAGGTGGAGGGTATCGATTATGTAGTGGATTTGGACCCGTTGGAGTATCCCTCATGCTTCTGTAGACAGGTGTAGGAGCTTCATGATGATGTGGGTCTAGACCAGATGGACCAGTCCTCTTGGTATGAAACTGAGGTGGAGGGTATCGATTATGTAGTAGATTTGGACCCGTTGGAGTACTCCTCGTGGCACTCTTGGTAGAAAACCGAGGTGGAGGGTACTATGTAGTGGATGGACCGTGAGACAGGCTTCATGATGATGTGGGTCTAGACCGGGTGGACCATGTTCCTCTTAGGGTATAGAGTCGTAGGGATTGGACTGGGTATCGATTATGTAGTTGGTTTGATCATGTTGGAGTCTTCCTCATGATACTGTCTACGTGTAGTAGTGGAGTCTTCTTGTTCATTTCTTCATACTCCCTTATTCCGAAACCATTGCTTGTGCACAATCCCACAATAACTAGAAACAAGAGCATTTTTTGTGGAAGGTCTCTCTTTACTACCATTGCTTTGCTTCAATGAGATGAATTGCATCTGCTGGATTTTTTTTTTTATGATTCATGGTTTTTATTGCTTTCTAAAAGGTAATTCGTTCGGATTTTTCTTTTTGATATCTTGGGGATTAATGCTTACGGACATTGAATCATGCCACAAATTTATCCCTTTGAATCATTTCATAGATTTATCTTTTTTGATTAGTTTGCAGATTTTTCTCCTTAAATCACTCTATTGATTTTTCTCCTTGAATATCCGCAAGTTTGGCTTACAATCCGAACCCGGCCCTGAACCCTTGCAAGGCTAAATCCGCCTTAAACTTTGACAGGGCTGGGTTAGAGATTCAAATCCTCTCATGCCATCTTGCCCTCATGTTGACATGAGGAAAATCCTGTGGTTGTTATTCATTTTGTGTGTATACTAATACATCGTATGTGTCTCCCGACATTAGAGAAGATAGGACATATATATATATATATATATATATATATATAAGCCCTAAACCTAATCGACTAACCCTAACATTGCGACGTCTCTAATCTTCTCGTTGACTTCTCCCTCGCCCTCACCCTTACTCACAGAGTCACAGACTCACTCCCACAAATCATCGAGGCATCGCCTCTAGAGTATGGCCCCCTTTTTTCTTCTCGACTTCTCCTTCACCCTCTCGGCCCCACTCACAGATTATCGCGGCATTGAGGTGAAGAGTTTGGCCCTCTATTTTGTTGGTTGTGAATCTATATTGAGTTTGGGGGTTCCACTTAAAATTAGAGATTCTCTCTCGTAATCTTTCCAAATGTGAGTTTTTTTTATAAACTTTTATTTGTTTTTGTTGTTGGAGATTATGAATGATCCCTTCTTTATCGGGTGTTCTTTTATTTATTTATTTTATTTATTTTTATCATCTATTCCTTTGGTCTACATTTGTGCTGTTTCAATGCCAATTTATTAAAGTTAGCGGTGGATGGATTTTATTAACTAGTCCCACTAACCAAGGAAAATTGTATGTTTCAGTATGAATATTTGTAGATCTGTTCACCTATTGTTATCGAGACATTGAGGCTAATTTCAGTACGATTAGGCTTGTATAGTTACCTGCGGTTAGTATGTTTTGACCATCTGCATTCTTCTACTCTCAGTCTTCTCTCCACCATGAGAGACTTAAGTTTCAATTTCCAACCAATCCTTTATGTGTGTGCCCACAGATTTTTGTATTAATTACATGGTTTTTGTGATAGTTTATGCAGGTATTGGAATAAGATTAACTTTGATAAATATGATTGCTATGGTATTTGGTTGTAAAACAAATTTGTGAAAAGACCGAAAATCCAACTAAAGCATAAATTTTTCAATAAAAATTGTGATTTACTATTACAACAATAAATCTCCATTTTTATGCTATTGATTAATCAGGGCTTGGCCTGGTCCAGTCAAGGTCAATCAGGGTAGGATTGGGTTAGGCTGGATCCTATCAGAGTAGGGTTAGGTTTGTAAATTTTCTGACCTTGTCAGGGTTGGAATGGATTAAGGTTATATTTAAGGCACTCAGGCTAGGGTTAGGGTTTTAAAAAACCTAGCCCAATCGAGTCCTGTTGCAGCCCTACATGTATCTATTCTAAATTCTTATAGCTTGTTGGATAGTAGTAAGGTGTTTCATTTTTCTTTTTAACATTTATTTTTATTTTTTACTTTTACATTTTAAGTGTTTAATATGTTAAATGTGTATTATTCGTGTATAATACACTTTCAATATAATAAACATGACTTTTCACGAATCTATCATAGATCTATGCCGTAGTTCGTAAAAAATTGTTTTATCAATACGATTCACATATTATTCGGTTATGATACACGAACTTATTTATTATTTCTATGGTAGCATGAGAACTCAATTGGAAAGGATGCCCTTATTTTTCTTATTAACTTAGGCCGTGTTTGGTATTAATTTTGTTTTTTATTTTTAGAAAAATTTCTATTTTTTCATGTATTGGTATAACTTTTGAATGTTATATAAGAAAAATAAAAAATAAAAGAAAGCTCCAAATCAGAAAAAGGTTTGAGATGTCTTTTTGATTTTTGATAAAAATCGTTTTTTAATCTAATTTGCACAACTTCAGGTTGCACATGCGCCTTTTGTCTCTAAAATCTAAATGCTAAAAAATTAAGGGCAAAAGCGTAAAATATCATTTATAACAGAAATAATTCCCTAATCATATACTTCAACGGATCGGAACATCCATCTTTCGAAGAACTTCTACGGAACTTCTCTGGTTCTGGTCTCAAGACTCTCAACAGCGAAGAAGAACAAAAGAAGACAGGCCAACGAAGGCACTGACCTGACGGGGAAAGAGTGAAAAGGAAAAGTTTATATTTTGATGGGAAGAACAAAGTTGGGATCGATTCAAAAATGAAATCAGAGGAAAAGAAGTATCAAAAAATAAGAGATTCGACCATGAACTGGTATAATATGATACCTTAACAGATTATCTTAAAGACAAGAAGTTCATTCTTGATTATTACAGATCTGAATGGCCCATCAAAGAAACCATTATGAACGCTTTCTCATGGCACAATAAACGAACTGCAAAGCAGGCATTTAGAGGGATTTCTAAATTTTTTAATATTGACGGTGATGAGTTTCTAATTAGACATAATTGCAGAACAAAAAGGCCAAAGAAATTGCAAAAGAAGATTCTTGAATTACAATGGTGAAATCATTTAGCAAATTAGATCCATCGACACTGCTAGATCACAACGAAACTAGAAGGTCATTTGTGAAATCTTGCCAGAGAAAATAATATGCCGATTTTGACAAAAATATAAACAGCTGGACTCGATTTGGAACACTCAAATCAGATGACTTCACTTTTCTCATCACCCGCTGCTGAAATTCCGATTAACTAGATAAACCAACTGAAGAATAACCAATTGAAAGCTTTCCAATGTCATCGATCGAGTGGTGAATCCACTGCCAGAATTATAAAGTCAAGAAGTGAAAAGCGAGCAAGAGCGAGGGATGAATCTCTTGTCAAGGAGCGATGAAGAGGAAGATGAGCAAGTAATTTTAATATTTTACTAGATGAGAGGAAGAAGAAGACTATAAAAATTATTTCTACACATAAAAGTTTTATTATAAAATCTATTATACCTAAGTACTTATTAAACAATATTTTATTTTTGATCAAAAATGATTTTAAAATTACTTTTTGATAAATAAACAAAAATCAAAAACAAAAATGATACTAAACAGAACCTTCATATTGCTAGTTTAAGAGAACCTTTCTCTTACATATTACTCTACTTTCTAATTAAATCCCTTAGATTTAATAGGAAAATAAAAAATTTGAAAGTTATAATTTCCAAGTATAATAGTTTCTTGTATCCAAATCATCTCCTCCAAGTGTTTCGGGAGGAGAGGGAGCGCCCCCATTGGATGGACGTCATCTGGGGCTCAGGTAAATCGAGTCCTCCATCCCAGTCAATACCCCCTTGTCAACTAAACTTGTCGGCTGTAATGGAGGGCTTGTATTCACCCGACCCCCAGGTGTCGTCCATCCAATGGGGACGCCCCCTCTCCTCTAGAAACACTTGAGGAAAGGATGTGAATCCTAATTTCTTGTATATTAAACAATTATGATTAAAAAAAACTTTTACTTTTTCTTTCAAAAAAAACTAATTTCATTTTTTTTTTCTTTTATTTGCAACCAGATGGAACCATAATAAATTTTTATACAGCGCGGCAGTTTTCTTTCTATCTTACAACTAGATTAATTTCCCTTTTGTGTGGAAAATAAAAAATAAAAGAACAACAACCACCAGACCACTAGTTTTAGTTAGTATGATGGCATAAGTCCTCAATTGAGAAAGATTCTCTTATTTTTATAAAATTCTATACAAAAATGAAAATTTGAAAAGAAAAGAAAATGGAAAGATTCTCTTATTTTTCTGAAATTCTATACTAGTGTTTTTCTCAAATCTTTAATCCGTAGGAAGGGAAATGAAGTCAAGTTTAATCTAAAATGGCTTGTAATTATTATAACATGTGATTATTTAAATTTTTCCAAACGTTCTAAATATGATTATTATTTTTTTACTTTACGGGTTGTTATTTTTTGGTAGGTTATTATTCACGTAACAAGGATAAGTTACAGTTGAAAAAATAACGAAATAGTAAAAAGACAAATATACAATGAATAATGGGAAATTAAAGGATCATTTAAGTGGGGTAAATTAGACTCTTCATTTTATTTTACTTGAAATGGCATTTATATCATTTCATAGCATAGCATATTCAATTCTTTGCCTCTCTCGTTTCAATAGGGATTGAGCTCTCCTTGAACTGGCTTTCTCATGCTAGAGAAGTTAGGCTTTTGGGTTTGAGTTGCAGCAGCTAGAGTTTCACAATTAGAGATTTCTGCACCTCAACAAGATTGGAGGTAGGGTTTTTGGGCGGAGAACCACTGCTCTGATCCTTGGCTTACTAAGTAGGAGGCAGAGGTGGCTCAACAAGATTAAACGACTGGCTTTGAAGCCTTGGAAGCTTGGGGTTTCTAGTAATTGAGGTATAAGAGCAAGGGGATCTACAAAAGCTCTTCTTCGTCAATACATTGTTGTCGCTTGACATTTTTATTTGGTTATTCTAAACTTCTTCCCCCTTACTATTTGAAAAATATTAATTATATTTTTTAAATATTTAATACGTTAAATGCATATTATTCACTTATAATACACTTTCAATATAATAAACATGAATTTTTGAGAATCTATCACAGATCTATACAATAGTTTGTAAAAAAATCGTTTTATCAATTGTGAGGACAATGGAAAATGGTGATCCTCCTCGGGATACAAAATATCCATAATCAATGAAGATCACTGATCTGTTGGAGTCACCTCCTAGATTAAGGTGTAGGACCTCTAAAAATGTAACCTCACCCTAAGGTAAGACTTCTATTGACTCATAACCCAATGTATTAGTTTATTGGTCTGCAAGAGATCGGGTAAGTATTCAGGGTATGGTTATGGGAAAGTGTTAGGCACCCAAACCGTCTGATCAATATCGGCCTCCTAAACTTTCCTTAAACTCTAATTTTGACTATGCTTGGTCAACTGGATGATTAGAGTTCAATAGGGGATGTCTTAAACCAAGTTGCTAAGTTATTCTAACCTAAGGTTCAGCCGATCATGTTTTAAAGCAAATAAACAAGCAATGAGTACAGTACTATACAGTGAACCGGACCAAAGATGGTTCAGTCTTGGACTGATTCTGAGACGTATGAGACATCTCAAACTGCCTACGTATTCCAATCCTAAAAATCAAGTCCAAAACGTAGTTCGAAATGATTATGAGAGTCGGATTTGAAATGTGTACCAAATTCCTACCATTTTTGTCAATAGGATCTAGGGATGTGACCTAAATTCCTATCATTTTTTGTCAATAGGATCTAGGGATGAGACCTAAATTTCTATCATTCAGATTTGGGATGTGTACCAAATTCTTTTCATTTTTGTCAATAGGATCTAGGGATGAGACCTAAATTCCTATCATTCAGATTTTGCTAATAGGATCTAGGGATGAGACATAAACTCCTATCATTTTTGTCAATAGGATCTAGGGATGAGACTTAAACTCCTACCATTTTTGTTGTTTCCATTTTTAAGTTTCTAGGGTTTCCTATCCCTTTTCATTGTGATTTTCATTTTTAGGGTTTCATACCCTAATTGTTCTTTTCATTCTAGGATTTATCTTGCTCTAATTGTTCTCTCCACTTTTAGGGTTTCACTTTCCCTAATTGCTGTGTTCTTTCTATTTTGTAGGGTTTCCTACCCTATCTGTTCTTTTCATTTTTAGGGTTTCCTACCATAATTATTATTTTTTCTAATTTATCTCTTTCCAAGATCAAACTTATAACAGGTGGAAGCATTCCAACTATAACAGTGATAGCATTCCAAATATAGCATGTGAGAAATATCCAAATTTAGCAACAAATCAATCAAATATAGCATGTGAGCATGTGAATATAGCAGTAAGCTTGTGAGAGCATTAATCAAGCATCAAGCATTGATCATCAACAATGTGACCAAGATCATATTTGTTCGACTACTCAAACTTGATGTAATCGATCATCATCAATGTGATCAAGATCATATTTGATCGATAGTTCAGATTCACTTAAAACATTCATGAGGTCAATCCAACCGTTCAAATTCAATAAAACCACTCACAATAAAGATCCAATGGTTTAGATGGCTTAAAAACACATATGATCAAGATCCAATGGTTAAAATCATTCAAAATCACATATGATCAAGATCCAATGGTTAAAATCAGTCGAAATCACAATCTAACCATTCAAAATCAAATTTGACATCCAATGGTCTATATTCAAATTACCTTAATTTTCAAGCCAATGGGATCAATTTCATAGCAATTCCAAGCATGTAGCGGGATCAATTTCATAAAAATTAAAATCATGTGAACCAATTTCAGTCACATAAAATTCTAATAAGAGGGTGGCAACTCAATGTTGGGGACTGATTAGGATTGGGTTTATGCATGTAGATGGACAACAAGGTGGATAAGAGGGTCAAAGCTGGCAGCATATACAGGTGGTGCTCAAGAAAGGTTTTGGTGGGGTTTTTCTGGTTAATGCATGGACAGCAGGGTGAGGTGTTGCCATGAGGTTCACGGTTATGATATGGGATTAGGTGGACAAGTGGTTGAGCAGTTGCTGGCCTTGTGTTCAGGTTCAATGGCAGAATTGTGGCTAGTTACGGGTAAGATGGATGAAGGTAACAAGTGGAGGTTATAAGGAAGGTCGGTGGCTGGGATTGAATGGTGATCGGTTCAGGTATGCCATTGGATTTTGGGTTGATTATTGATCTGTTGAGATGTTGGTACAGTGAGATGGATATAGCAGTGGGAATGAAAGTAGCATATGAGGGTGCATTCGGTGGAGGTATTGACTGTATGGAGGTGCATGATGAGGTGAGTGTCGTGCTATAATGGAGGGGCATATGGTGGTAGGGTAATGAGCAGCAAATGGATTCAGGTAAATAGATTGGGTTTGGGTTGATGAGAATTGGCTTGGTTTCTCAACTGTACAGGTGATGACAGTGGCAGCCAGAGTAAAGATGGTATAGGGAAGGTTTAATGGAGGTTGGTTTGTGATGTATGCAATCTGTTATGGTTGGGGTTTGCTTTGGGTTTGATAAGGTGAGGTGCAAGGGATTAGGATGTTTCGATAAGGATGAGGTAGGTATTTTAAATCTCAGTTGAGGTGGCTGTGATAAAGTGCTGCTGGTTCACGGTTGGGTTTGGATTAGAATTGATTAGGTGGTTCTCTGTGTAGATGTTCAATAGCTTGGGAAATGTGGAGGTAAGATAGCAGGTGGCAAGGTAGGAGATGGGAGAAGTTTAATGGCTAATGGAGGTGCTCGGACAGATGTCATGGCGCAAGAGTGATAAGCAAGTGGTTTGTGTAAGTTTGAATGGAGCAGGTTCATACAGTGGAGAGTTGAGTCAATTGAGTCGCAACAAGTCGGCCAAGTAGAAGATAAGGTGGTTGCGGCGGTGGGGAACACCCAGGAGCATGGCTCCCCATCTCTTGACCTACTTCTCTCTCTCGATCTTGCTTCTTCCTCTCTCTTCTTTTGCTTCTTCTTTTCTGCTTATTTTTGCTTCATCTTCTTGCTGCTTCTTCCTCTTCTTCTTCATCTCTTTTTCTCTCCCGCTTCTGCCTGTTTTCGCTCGGCTCTCTTTTGCTTCTTCCTTTCTGGCCGATTCTTTCCTCTTAATCTCAATCTTAATTTCAACCGAAAAACCCCTCTCACATCTTCTCCTCTTTCCCGTCTTTCCTTTTTTTTTTCTTTCCTTTTCTTTTTCTCTCCTCTTCTCTCTCTCACGTCTCCTCTCTTTCCCATCTTTCCTTTTTTTTTTCTCTCCTTTTTTTTTCTCTCCTCTTCTCTCTCTTTCTTTCTTTTTTCTCTTTCTTTCCTTCTCACGTCGGATCTCCCTTTCCCATCTTTCATTTTCTTCCCTTTTCTCTCCTCTTCTCTCTCTCACGTCTCTTCTCTCCTTCCCTTTCTTTCCTTTTCTCTCTTTCTTTCCTTTTCTCTCCTCTTCTCTCTCTCACTCTCTTCTCTCCTTCCCTTTCTTTCCTTTTCTCTCCTCTTCTCTCTCTCACTCTCTTTCGGATCTCACGTCTCTTCCTTCTTCTCTCTTTCCTTTTTATTTTTTTCCTTATTTTATATTTATATCTTATCATATATTACACTAATATACATAGACATAGTATTATATAATACAATATATATAGTACAATATATATGATGCACATGTACACACCTGGACTGATTTGATTTGGTCTGGACTAATCTGACTTGGGTTGAGCTGAGTTGGACTAAGCTGGGTTGAGTTGGGTTAAGGCAAAAATTGATTTTTTTTTCTCTCTCTATCATTTCATAGGCCATTTCCGCTGCCATTCCGTATAAAATTTTTCGACAACCTCTACCCCAAATTTTCCACGTTCATTTTGTAGAACGCTAAAAATGAGAAATACTGGAGCTTGAAGCACCTCATTTGGAAATAAATGACCAACTTATGAATTTCTGAAGTTTGAACAAGCCATTTTACGATAATTCGGCTAATGACTCTGCATGGGATGCTTTAAAGACCTCTGCCTAAAATCATTCACGTGTACTTGTAGAGCACTACAAATGAGGAATAATGAAACTGGAATCAACTGATTTGGATGTAGAGTGACCAAAATATGAATTTTCAAAGATTAAATAGCCATTTCAATATGTAATTTTGCATGGGACCCTTCAGAGATCTCTATCCCAAAGTTTTCATGTCCACTTTACAGAACACAAAAAATGAGGAATAATGGACTTTCAATCATCTGAATCGGACATAGAACGGCCAAGATCTGAAGAAATGAAGTTCTATCAATAATTCTGAATGCAAGCTTGCATGGGACCCATCGATGGCCTCTACTAGGGATTCTTCACGTCTACTTTGAAAAGGACTGAAAATAAGGAATATTGGTACTTAAACCATATGATTCAGATATCGGATGATCAAGATATGATGATTTGAAATTCAAACAATCCAACTTACGATAATTTGCATGAAAGCCCCTGGGATTATTTATGATAATTTCATAAATCTCCCTTGTACGTATCATCCGACTAAAATGATCATATCTTCTTCATTTGATATCAAAATTGAGCAATTCTAGTCTCATTTCGAAGACAATTTCATGACCTAGATTACAGCCTGTGACCTTGTCGTGGGACCCACCGAAAACTACCTCGAGGTTGTAGTCAAAAACCTAAATTTTCACTCACCTCTCTTCCTTTGTTATCCACACACCAGTAGGACTTTGTTCGGCCGAAAATAGAAAAAATGGGGTGCTTACATCAATACGGTTTGCATATTATTCGGTTATAATACACGAACTTATTTACTATTTGTATGATAGCTGAGACCTCAATTGGAAAGGTTGCTGATAAGTGTGTGATTTTTATATTTTTATTCCCTTTATACTATGTTTTTTAATGTGTTTTATGTCTTATTGAACTGAATAGGATGAATTTTATTAATTTGACATATTTAGACATTGTGAATTAATTGCTAAAAGATAGAAAAATTTCAGCATCCTTAATATTGATGTTATGAGTTTCATGCTGGTTTTTGACATGGAAGGAATTTCAGAAATATTAAAGTTGTAGAGGATGTCTCAACCTTTTCGGAATGATATTATAGAAAAAAATCTTAGCTCGTTTGGGTCTCCAAATGTGGCTTCAAAGTCTAACACGAAAATCTGACCGAATCCTAATTGAAGTAACCCTCTGATCTGATTAAAACATTCAACGGTAAATGTAAATTCCATAAAGAGTCTCTTAGTCAAGTTAGGAAACCTAAACCTACAATAGAAGACTCCAAAATAGAAAAGAAGACTCTACAATTTTAGAATTTCAAATAGAGAAGAACTCCTACAAGAAAAAAGAATCCTACACAAAGAAGGAGTTATAAGTCACAAAGGATTGTCATGTTTTATATAGAGCATTAGTGTTAAGATAAAAGATCTCAATCTCTCTCTCTATTTTGCTGAAAATTTTTCTATCTCTCAAAGGATTGTAATGTCTAACAAATTTTCTCATTCAGTTCAAGAAAATTTTGAAGCCCAAATTCATGTCAATGGTGTAATTTCTATTCAGTAACGTTGTTCTTCTTCTCCATTTTATTGGAATTGCTTATGTTATTCTTTTATCTTTAATTATGATATTTGTCTGAATAATTCAGTAATGGCCTGCTGAATCAGTTACATTAATATTGATTGCTAGATCTAGAATCTGTGGTATGTAATCGTCTTGATTTTAATCACAAGTAGCAAACAGTGGTAGATGATTATGTCTAAGTTTTCGTCTCATCATTATGAATAATATAACATAAGTTAAATAATCTCTGCTTGTGTGTGACTGTTGCTTAGATTGATCTATTTTTCACCCTCTAAATGCTGTCATTGAATTAAACATTGAGAGCTTATTCAGTGTTGTTCAATAGTTAGATCTCTCTGAAGAGTTTGTTTCAGTTCAGGTACTTAAAGGAAAACTCGGGTAACAGAGCTTATTGTTATCTAGGGTTTTTAATTCTGATTGAAAGGAAGAGATTAACATGGCGATAATTTTATTCATTGCATGTATGGGAAGATATTGAACCAAGAACTAAATATTCTCATCTAATTATCTTTCTATTTAAATTTTATCTGTTTACTTTCAATTTGATTCAAACAACCAAAATCCCCCTTCGTTATTGTGTTTACTTAGCATTAATTAGTATATTTAGTTTGAGGAGAATATAAATTTTAATCAATTCATTCTCTGTGGGATCGATCTTTGCTTATCCTATTTACAGTTTATTAATCAGGTCAGTAAGAAAATATTTAATTAAATTGATCCATTCGACACGCTACCAAACTTTGACGCCGTTGTCGGGGAATGAATTTTGATTAATTTTTATATCTCTCTTTATTAATTTTTTTTTTCAGATTAGCGTGGTTTTTCTATTCTAATTTTTTTTTTCTTTTCTTCTTATTATCTTTTTGTTTGTTTGGTTTTTGTTTCTTTGTTTTCGTTTCTTCCTATTAAGTTTTTTTTTAGTTAATTTTCTTAGCTAATTGTGTAAGTTTATGAACTTGACGCGATCCACTGAAAAAGGAGATCTAAATTTTGATCCAGAACTTGAACGTACTGTGCGTCGATTAAGAAAAGAAGCTAGACAGATTATGACAGAAAGAGAATCAATCCCTCTTACAGGATTTACTTTTGAAAGTTCTTCAAGTGACTCTGAACAAGAAGAAATCATGGCTGAGAATGACATGACATTAAAGGAATTGGTTACTCCTGATTTTAACTAACAACCTTTGTATATTCAATACCTTACTTTGGATGTCGCTTTTGAGCTTAAGTCTGGTTTAATTCATTTGTTGCCTAAATTTCGTGGTTGTGCAGGTAAGGATCCAAATAAACACCTGAAGGAATTTCATGTAGTGTGTTCAAGTATGAAACCGACAAGAGTATCTGAATAACAGATCAAATTACAAGCCTTTCAAAACAGATAAAAAAGCATCTTCTAAGGCCTTACCATACGCCTACAAAGCACCGAGCCAAACCCCCACTGACAGGACAGTTGGAGTTGTCGAGCTTTGATTGGCTCGATCCGGAATCTCTAAAATAGACCGTTAGATCATCTGAAAAAGGCGGGATGGTCTTCTGGCTGTCAGATCGGTTTAATCCCATCAACGAACATCAGCAGTGATCATGTCACACCCCAATTCTGCACCATTCAGAATGGTGTGATGAACCACTAATAAATCAATGGTTCAACCAGGATCTCTAATATGCTATGTCCATTAAAAATAAAACCATACACATCCACAACTATAATCAGAATAAATACATAATAGCGGAAGTCTTATAATAGTAAATGAACTGAGAAATCTAACTGTGATAACCATAATAAAAATATCAAATTATTGTTGTATCAACTAAGACATAAATAAATAAAATATCAATTACATCCCTTTAATAATTCAAATGAAAATCTAATAGAATACGCATGAGTTGCACTCGCATGAGGGACCATGCGTATCCTCTAAGTCTCCGGGTTCCATTGCAGCAACACGCATTTACACCGGAGCACTCATATAATCTTCGACCGTAGTACCTGCATCATCAACTAAAAATATTCGACGTCGAGAGGGTGAGCACACATCATGGCTCAGTGAGCAAACAAAACAATGCAACAAACATATGCATGCATTCAATTCATATCTTTGGTCTGGTAAATAAGTTTACAATGTGCTATAGAAAGGATAGGTGGCCAAAGGTTACGTTTATTGACGTCGCACCTCTATACACGAGTGTGTGAAGCCGCCCAAAGGTAACGTTTATTGTCGTCCCACATGCACCCACCATGGACAATGTACACGCAAAGGTTACGTTTATTGTTATACCAGTTGCCCATACCAACACGTAAGCCCCTGCTGGCGAAGGCTCGCAAACTGGGCTCGCAACTAACCAATCCTAATGCCAATCAGTGTATCCAAGGCCTCACCCTAGCATCCCTCAATACGTCCATAGAGGTAGGGCTAAGGCCCCCTGGCAGAGTCAGAGACTATACGGTCCGAGACCACCTCCCCTCATACACTACGACGTAATAGTTCTGCTAAGGTAATGGCGATACGACGATGTCAGTGGACAAGACTTGAGTTTGAGATAGAGCTAGAGTGCTGAGGCCCGGCCTATGACACCCCCCCTGATACTCGCTCGCATCAAGCACGCCAACCACACACATACATTCACATGCATATTCCTATCATCATCATCACGTTATAAACAATAATTTAAATATGCATGAACAGTAATAATAGAAATATTAGATGACATGTTGAATGCACATAACAAGCATAAACGCATAGAATCAATCATGGCATTGGACTCAAGAATAAAACAGTTTATTATTAACCAATTAGTTTAGGTCTTGTTCCCTCACATTTGCTTGATCGTAGATCCTCTCTCAAGCTTTAAGGATCAACTAAATATCAATATTATATCACTAGAAGACCTAATCAAGTCGATAGAATTTAATTATAATTAATTCTGATTTTAAAAAGCATGCTGTTAACTGGGGGTCGATGCCAGGGTCGGAGGTTCCATCGACCATGGGTGCTACCACCCAGATTCTGGACTTCCCGAACATTGGGGGTCGATTGTTAGGGTCTGGTAGGGTCGATTGGCCATCGACCCCCCGTGCGACCCCCCGTGGGTTTAGTCAAAATTCTCATCCTACAGTCCATTCTTCGTGTTTGGGTCCTATGTCTTGCTTCTACAATCCATTCCACACATATTCTATGGTCTAGAACCATAGTTCATTAACCTATATGATTTTAATGATCTCCTCCATGATTTTCCATTGAAACCTAATCATGGATGGATGATTTAGGTTTCTCCTAGATCATATCATCTTCACTATCTATTCTAAGGTCTGTAGAATTACATGGAGATAGTATCCATACCTGAGAAGTAGGCTTGTTTCTCTGAAGCCTTCTCTTTGATCTTCTTCTCCACTTTCCTTCTCTTATCTTTCTCTTTCCTTCTCTTCTCTTTCTCTCAATCCAATTAGGGTTCTAAAATGAGTGAAAGAGGCTTAGGGACGTCCTACTTATAGAGTAGAAACTCCCAAAATAAGTCCCATTGAGATTAGGAAAGAATCCCATTGAAATTTGGAAAGTTCCTAATTTACGGTTTCTGTCGGCATACTGGGGGTCGACGAGGGGGTCGGAGATCCCGTCGACCCCTGGTTCTAAAATGTCCGACCCCCGGTTAAAAACTCAGGGTCTGACTTTTATACTGGGGGGGTCTGACCCTGCCTTGCTGGGTATGCGACCCTCCCCCTTATTTTAGTGTTTTTGGGTCAGTTTAATACCTGGGATCATGATCTCCCTCACGCACTTGATCCATTTGGCTAGACCATGATGGGTAGACCTGGTTCAAGGTGGTAAGACCGGATTAGTTCGATACGGGTCTTACAGATCACATCCGTTTGATTAGAATCTTCACAACAGCTACACCATCTACGCGCCACACCGTATAGCCGCCATCGCTGATAGGATAGAGTTGGTTGTTGAGTTCTGATTGACTGAACCAGAATCTTCAATCATAGCCGCTGGATCCGAGATAAATAGGCTGGATTTCATCTACACCATCGGATATTCTAATTAAATATCAAAGAAAATGATGACCATTTGACTATGATCAGAGCCGCCGCAGTGTTGTGTGCATGTCACATAGAATCACGGCTTGACCTTTGTGATTTGCGGCTCATTCTATTACATTGCAACCAGCTATTCAGGTCGCTGGTGGGAGAATCTAATTCCGTCCGCTGAGATGCACTCAAGCCTACCATTTTGAGATCCGTCAGATGCGGATCTTGATGATGTGGCTCACTCTGAACCGTCCGAAAGGAATTATATTCCATATGCAATAATTACTGACAAATCCTTCAAATTTTCATAATTGCAAAAAGCCCCCTGGACTTTTACAAAATGATACTGTTTTCTCTGTCATTATAAACTCATTGAGACCACCTTATTTTTGGTCTTTTTCACGCTGTTCGACGAAAATCACGATATCTCCCTCAGCCGATGTCGGAATTGAGTGATTCAAGTTGCGTTGCAAAGCTAACTCGATGCTCTATGTCTTTCCAATGCCGAATCTCCATGAACCTGCTACGTGCCTTCTTAATCACTCTCTAGAAGCTATAGAACATTGTAAAACACATATCCAAGGTTGGTTCACCACTACCAGTTGCACAAACATCACTGCCACTTGCACATACACTATCTATCCTGCACTGATGCTCTCTCTCCTCGTTTCTTTGATTGTATGCTCATCTACATTGCCACATCAATCAAGTTGCTAACAATGACAACACATGGCTAATAAATTACAGAGCCTTTAGGTCTCATTATTGTGTCCATATCCAAACAAACATCTTCTATTTATTTATTTATTTTCTTTTTGTGGTAATAAAAGCTTCTATTGAACAAAAGAACAGGAAACAACTGTAGTATTAGACATACACGGACTTAGTAGCCACGAAATGGTAATAGGCCATGTCATCATCCCTGAAATGGACAAAGCCCACATGGCATGGGTATTTGCCACTTCATTGGCCACCCTTGGTATATGGTGAAAACTTAAAACCTGGCCTTGAGAAGGCAATTTCAAAATGTCAACAACTATAGACAATAAGTAAAAGTTAGTAGCCTGAGAGTGGCAATTGATAAGGTTTACCAATTGTTATGAATCAGATTCAACAGCCAAAGGATAAAGACTACCCTTGAGAGCCTCTTGTAAACCAACTCTGGGTTTCAATGCTTCTCCTATCTCCACTGAAGAAAACAGAGACGATTGAGATGCTGCCAAACAAGGTAAGCCATTAGCACGAACCACAAAAGCCTAGGCCTCCCTTCTTGGTTACTGGATCAAAAGAAGCATCAATGTTGAGCTTGTAGCACCCTACTGTCGCCCCGGGGGGGGGGGGGAGCACGAAACATCAGAAGGAGACTGGCAACAGTGAACAGTGGAGTGTGATTGAGGTGATAAAACCACATTAATGAATTCCTGGTACGCTTTCTGTGTGCGAAGAATAACCTTAACAGGAGAAGTAGCCTTATGATCAAAATATAGCTCATTTCGAGCTTTCCAGAGAGGCCAACATAAAAGGGCTGAAAAGGTAAATACCTATCGACCAAGCCTCTTGGAGTCCACACTTGCAGAAGCTAAGTGTTGCAACCACCTAGGAAGAGAGAGATCCCTAATCTATGGAATAACAAAGGACATAGAAGAGCCCAGCCAAGCTGCCCTGGCAAAAGGATAGGTTAACAGAATGTGATCAATAGTTTCATCCTCAGTTCCACATCTTTTACACAGTAAATTTACTGGAATCTACCTTCGGTTGAGACCAACAGAAGAAGCCACAGCAGATAAACAACATCTCCAAAGAAATTCTTTGACCTTAATTAGGGGGAGCTTTGCAATTCCAACTGTTCGTCTAAACTGCCTTGGGAATGGATTTCCAAGAGTTCATATGTGAGGAAGATGGCAGAGATGACTATTCAACTTCTTTCATATTTGACAACATGTGACAGGCTGATTTAACACTAAAATTACCATTCTTTGATGCCCCACATATGAGTTTTGTCCTTTGTTGGAAATATGCTGAAAGGTATTGGTAAAATCATATCTACTTCCTCTGAAGAAAACAAAGAAGATAAGAGATCAACTTTCCACGTGGATGATGAATGATTAATTAAGTCAGAAACAAACATGAGATCAGTCATTGGGTGTGCCAACTGGATTTTATAGTTCCAAAATCCTGGTAGCCTCCCATCTTCCCAAATCATGATTTGAGCCCCATTTCCAACCTTCCAAAGAAGGCCTTTAAGCAGGATATCCCTTCCCTCAATGATGTTGTGCCAAGCCCATGAAGGGAAATGGCCAATAGTAGCTCGTAGGAAATCTGTATGGGATGGTAGATGGCCTTGAGAAACTTTACCCACCCAGCCTCAGGATTCTGCCAAACTCTCCATGCCAATTTTGCTAAAAGGGCCTTATTCTGAAGATCAGGATCCCTCAGTCCCAAACCTTCCTTCTCCTTGGTTAGACACATTCTATCCCAGGAAAAGCCAGTGAATCCCTTTATTCCTATTGTTCTCACACCAATAAAACCGAGCAACTGCTTGTTTAATAGCGTTAAGGTTATGTTTAGGTAGCTTAAAATGCAAAGATACATAATTCGACATAGAAAGAATGACAAATTTCATAGGGGTTTCTTTACGAGCTTTTGAGAGAAGACATGCCTTCTATCATGCATAAATTCATCATGGTTTCAGTAATTTTTTTTTTTTTTACCTTCCAAATAAATCATAAATCTTTTAAATTGGGGAGGACATTGATCCTATTCAAAAACTAGTTGTTCCTTTGATTATTGATTGTGGATGCATCATAACTAAATGAGCCTGGATTACCTGCACTAGAGTAATTACTCTTCTAGTACGTTCTTTGGACGACAAGTGTCCTATGGAGTTAACGATGTTAACTTCTAGTTAACTAAATAATTTTTTTTTTAATTCCTTTTATTTAGGTAATTGATTTAGTGAATTGGCAATTACATATTTAAAGTAAGTAATCTATTAAAAATAAAACTCTAATCATTTTTAAGGTAAGTAAATCAATTAGAAATAAAATTCTTAACTATTTTTAAAAAGAAAAATAATTAGAAACGCAACTCTAATAAAATCATGATTTTTTTATAGATAAAGAGATTTAATTATTTTTATGATGGACAGCACATAACCAACATTCAACAATTTTTTTTTCTTTTGGGTAAATAGAAAAAATTCAACATTTAGTATACAATTAGCAATGGATATGGGGATTAAGTTGGGTATCTTTAGAAACCCCCGTAAAACCCAACATACAAATTAAATCAGAGACAAAATCTAAAAAAAAAACATTTTTTATTTTTGTTATAATTAGATAAAGCTCTGTTAATTAAAATCACAAAATCTAAAGAAAAAAAAGAGTTGGAAAGAGAGAGAAAAGGGAAATCGTGATTTTTTTTATTGAGATAATGCCCCATTTAATTAAAAAATCATAATTTTATTAGAGTTGCATGCCTAATTATTTTTCTTTTTAAAAATAGTTAAGAGTTTTATTTTTAATTGATTTACTTACCTTAAAAATGGTTAGAGTTTTATTTCTAATAGATTACTTACCTAAAAAAATGTGATTTCCAATTCACCAAATCAATTACCTAATTAAAAGGAATTAAAAAAAATTATTTAGTTAACACTGTTAATTCCATAGGACACTTGTCATCCAAAAAGCGTACTAGAAGAGTAATTACTCTACTAGTAAGTGCTGATGATCTCGACTCTAAATGAATCTATCATTGTCAAATTTAAATGAATAATAATCAATATTAAGGAAAGGGTTCTCTATCCCGTTGGTGGCTCTTACATTAGCATGGAACCAATGGATGTATACATGGACATCCAACTAAGGGGGGTGGGTTGGTCATTTCAGCTCCCTAGTGTCTAGACATAAGAGCATACTGTCAAACTTGAATATTTTTTTTGTCAATTTTAATAGTAAATAGGTGAATGTTCTGTTTTTCTCACCATGGGTGCAAGTTAAATTGTTCTCATTCAACCTCAGAATGACCCAGTTCATACGGTTGTGGGGTCAGTATGGGAACGCGGGACTAGTCAGGGCAAAGGTTTGGATACCCATTGTTAGCACAATAAAAAAAAAAATTTTAAAAAAAGGTGAATGCTTTGTTAGGAACCCAAATCGACTAGGGATGTAAACAGATCAAATTCGAATCGGATACATCCCCATCCAAATTCAAATGTTTTTCAACTATCATATTCGAATCCGATCCAAAATTCGACAGATGTATAAAAATCAAATCTGAATCCGAATTCTAATATTCAGTTAAAATCTGATTTAAATTCAGAAAATGGAATTAGAATTCAAATTGCAAGGAAAAGGAGAGTAAACCTTAATTTAAAATAAATGTATCGCCTACATAAGAAAATAAGAGATGAAACATTAAAATATAGGGTGTCAACGGGCTGGTTTCTATTCGGGCCAAATCGGTGTCGATCTTTTATATGGCTTCACCGAAACATGTCCATTAAG
>JAMYWD010000748.1:0-18000 GCA_028583415.1 Protea cynaroides | reverse complement strand
CAGTCTTTAAAAATGGTCTACCCAACAAAAGAGGTGTAGAATTATGAGATGAGTCATCCTCCATTTTTAATACATAAAAATCAACAGGAAATACCAATTCATTAACTTGAACTAACACATCCTCATTCACACCTTCAGGATATACATTTGATCTATCAGCTAATTGAATAGTTACACCAGTTTCTTTTAAAGGTTCTAGATTTAGTGAAGCATATATTGAATAAAGCATGACATTAATTGATGCTCCTAAATCTAACATAGCTTTACTGAAATTGGTGTTACCTATTTTGCATGGGATAGTGAATGTACCTGGGTCATTACACTTAGGGGGAAGCTTCCGTTGAATAACGGCTGAGACATTTTCACCCATACTTACCTTTTCATCTCTTTTCAATTTTCTCTTGGATGTGCGTAATTCCTTAAGAAATTTAGCATACCATGGCACTTGTTTAATTGCTTCAATAAGAGGTATATTTATCTCTACCTTCCGAAAAATCTCCAACATCTCCTTTTCTTTTTCTTCCTTTCTAGATTGAGCAAACCTACTAGGAAAAGGAGGTTGAATAGGAATAGAAGAAATAGAAGGTTTAGAGTTTATCTCAGATGAGAAAATAGATGTCGGAGCTGATTTTGGGGTCTCTTTCTCTTTTTCCTTTTCTATATTCTCCATTCTTTTCCACTTCTCAAGACTATGGCATTTGCATTTTCCTTCGGATTCACCATCGGTTGCGAAGGTAGCTTTCCCGAGCCTCGAGCCTCTAGTCTACTCATTGAAGTGGCCAGTTGGCTTATTTGAGTCTCCAAGTTCTTTATACCTGCCCTTGTTTCCTGTTTAAATTGTAATGAATCATTGGCAAGTGTTTTAACAATATCTTCCAAGGTCATACCTGAACTTGAAGGTGCTTGTTGTCTGGATTGAAAAGGTTGTTGGCCTTGTTGATACCCATACTGACGATTGGGGCCATCTTGATTACCATAGCTGAGATTTGGGTGATTCCTCCATCCCGAATTGTAAGTATTTGAGTATGGATCGTACTTACGTTGAGGTTGTCCTAGAAATCCACCCACAACATTTGTTTGCTCTATAGATTCCTCTTGAAGCGTGGGACACATATCAGTTGGATGTCCCAGGATGTAGTAAATTCCACAAGTTTGAACCTGTTGTACCTTATCCACAACCAATTGACGAACAAGTAAAGACAATTCTATAATTTTTAATTCAAGAGAAGAAGTGGTTACCTCATTAACCTTGTTCGATGGAGGGTCATTTCTTACACCAAATTGCTGAGAGTTAGCAGCCATTTTGCAATCAAATTGCGAGCTGCCCTTGGAGTTTTATCCACTAATGCTCCTCCACTCGCTGCGTCAATCATACCCCTATCATTATGAGAAAACCCTTCGTAGAAGTATTAAATGAGTAATTGCTCGCTAATTTGGTGATGAGGGCAGCTGGTGCAGAGCTTCTTGAATCGCTCCCAGTATTCATAAAGTGTTTCTCCATTATATTGCCTAATACCGCAAATTTCCTTTCGAATATTGGCTGCCCTTGAAGCTGGAAAATACTTCTCCAAGAAAAGTCGCCTAATCTCATACCATGTGGTAATGGATCCTGATGGCAAGTAATAAAGCCAAACTTTTGCATTGTCCGCTAATGAGAATTGAAACACCCTCAACTTGATTTGCTCCTCAGACATTCCAGTTGGTTTCATGCTCGAACATACCACATGGAATTCTTTTAAATGCTTGTGTGGGTCATCACCTACAAGACCACGAAAAGTAGGAAGGAGATGGATTAGACTAGATTTAAGTTCAAAGGCAACATCGAGATTAGGATACTCGATGCAGAGTGGTTGTTGGTTCAGATTAGGAGCCGCTAACTCCTTAAGAGTGCGGTTGTTGTTGTCTGCCATTTCTTCAAAGTCTAAATTACTAGTGCTGCCAGAAGCTAAATCAATGGCTACGTTGTTGCCTGGTGAAGAATTTTTAGCTGTCTTTCTACTTTCTCTCCTTAGCTTGTGCAGAGTTCTTTCTATTTCTGGATCAAATTGCAATTCTCCCAAATGAGAAGATCGGGTCATTCACTTAAGAGAACAAGCAGATAGATAAATAATAAAAAATAAAAAAATCAATTAAATAACCAAACAAATCAATTTAATTAAAACAATCCCCGACAACGGCTCCAAAATTTGATGCGTGTCGAGCGCTCAAATTAAATTACCTTACTTTGAAACGTAGATAATAGCAAGTAAGGGTCTAACCCACAAGGATTGTATGATCAAGATTAAAATGTTTAATTAACCTAAAGAGAGAAAAACAAATGAAAATAAAATAAGACTTAGAAAATAACCAATTGTTGTACTAAAGCAGATTCTGATTAATCTTATTAGAACAACTTCATTGGCTATCCTACGTATGGAGGGGGGTATGTTTGCAATAGAAAAGAACAGTAATTAATTATATAAAATGCAAGAATAAAGAACAAGGTAATACAAATATCAAAAATTAAACCAATAAGAGAAAGCTTCGGTCAAAAGGATACTTACACCATCTTCGTAAACTTGTTCATCAACATAAAGGATAATCAATTCCAATTGAATAATTAATCAAGAAAATTAGGACTAGGCCTAAAATCCTTAGTCTTTCCTTAAGATTGGTCTAATAAAAGATAGCTTATTAATAGTACCATACTCTTAAATCAATCTCAAGACTAGGCTCTCGATTTGATTCAGGAATAGCAATAACAATTAGAAAGACGATTGAAATTAAAAGTTAAGCACACACCAGCGTGGTTTAATTATTTTAATATAATTTCTCCTACGAATATAACATTAACTTATCCATTAACATCAATCCCCATTGCCACTGACATAGAATAATCAATTGATAGCAATTCAATTCTAATCTAACAATCGATTAGATAAATAAATCAATTTGTAGTACTCCTAATCAACCCATTCATCAATCATTATACACATAAATTGGAAGAAAAACAAATATTCAATTAAAAATAAATAAATAAAAACAAGTCTCACAAGTTTACAATGATGGCTTCAGCTCTGTCTAACCGAAGATAAGAAAGTTAGCCACACATGACTTCTTCAAGAACACAAAAGAAAGAGAGTTGTTCTTCAGCCACTGTCTTCTTTCTCAATCACTCTTGGATGCTCTTTTCATAGGCTTTACATTGTTTAAATAGCCAAAATACAAGATTAAAATTGGTATGCCTAGATTTGACAACCTTATTACATGGAAATAAAAATTAAACAAAATCTTCATTCCTAGATTAGATGAAAATCATTCCATTATTAAACAATTGTCACCCCCAAATCTATCAAATTTTGTAAGATTCCATAGTTGTGTATATTCTCCTCAAGATTTCCAATAATCAATCAAGACCTTCCAATAGTGAACCTTCCGTGTGTAGTAACCTTCCCTCTCTGGTTTAGATTTGGATCAATTTTCCAGATTAGATTTTAAAACCACATTTGAAAGCCCAAACGAACTCTTTCCATGTCAGAATCCTACATGAAATTCAAAACGTTATTATTAAGAGTGCTAAAAATTTTTCATCTTTTATTAATTAAGTAACAAGATTTCTAAAATAAACCAAACTCATAAAATAAATTCTATTAAGCTAAATAAGGCATAAAACACCCTAAAAATCATAATGCAAAAGGAATAAAAAAATATAAAATTATACACATATCAGAATCCATGGAAGTAATCATCATAGGCAATGGAAAGTGTATAAAAATTATAGTTATGAGCTATAGAACAATCTTAGAATGGACCTACAAGACCACAAGATCGATCACATGCCCTCGGGAAGTCCCAGGGAGGGTGTAGTCGCACGTAGGGTCGATTGGTATCCGACCCCACGTCCGACCCTACACCCTAGGGTCGCAGAAAACTACTACCCTAGGTGCTACCCTACCTACGACCCTACGATTTCAATTAGTCTAAATCTATTGGAATTAATTCTAATTAAAATCTATCGACTTGTTAGGTCTTTCTACTGATTTAAAAGTGATACATAAAGCTTGAAAGAGGATCTACGCTCAATCAAAGGTGAGGGAACAAGACCTAAACTAATTGGCTAATAATAAACTGTTTTTGTTTATTAAGTCCAATACCATCAATGATTCTATGTTTATATGATTGTAATGTGTATATCACAAGTCATCCACTATTCCTATTATTACTGTTCATGCATATTTAATTTATGTTTATTTATAATATGATGTTAATGATGATGCTAGGAATAGGCATGTGAATGTTTGTATGTGGTTAGTGTACTTGATGCGAGTGGGGCATCAGGGGGAGGACGTGACACTGTGGTTCATCCTGGTCACCAGACTCTAGCTCTATCTCTACTCAAGTCTTGTCCACTAACATCGTCGTATCATCATTACTTTAGTAGAACTATTACGTAGTAGGGCATCAGGGGAGGTGGTCTCAGACCGTGTAGTCTCTGACTCTGTCGGGAGGCCTTAGCTCTATCTCTATGGACGTATTGAAGGATGCTGGGGTGAGGCCTTGGATACATTGTTTGACATTAGGATTGGTTAGTTGTGAGCCCAGTTTGCAAGCCCTCGCCAACAGGGGCTTATGTGTTAGTATGGGTAGAGCATTAGGGGAAGTGTGATGCGATGCGGTCCTAAGCACTTTAGTTCTATCTCTATTCCATGGTGGGTGCATGTGGGGACGGCAATGGTGTTTGATCCATTGGGCGGTTCCACACATTCGAGAGATGCGGTGGTTACCTATCCTTTCTATTGCACATTGCAAACTTATGAACCAGACCAAAGATATGAATTGAATGCATGCATATGTTTATTGCATTATTTTATTTACTCACTGAGCTCAAGTTGGAGAGCTGACCCTCGCACGCGTAATTTTTTTTAGTTTCTGATGTTGCAGGTATTACGGTTGAAGATTATATCAACATGCCAACATATAAACGGGTGGCGGCTATGATGACCAAGCTGTAGAGGACTGTTGTGATTTGTTAAGCTAGCGTTTCAACTATGGATACGCTTAGTGTTTAACTTTCGTATTTGGATATTGAAATATGTATTAAATTATGTTTTGGTTACTTGAAGATAAATGAAATATTAATTATTTATCATGACTAGACCTTAGTTCATTATCTGTAAGACTTCCGCTATTTACTTTATTATCTCTGATTAATGTGGAATGTGTTTTGGTTTAACATGGTGGGGATAGCCTATTCGAGATCCTGGTTGAACCGTTGGTTTATTGACGATTCATCACACCATTGTGGTTGGTGTAGAATTTGTGTGTGACAACTTGGTATCAGAGCTCTTAGGCCTTGCCCATCAAACCCGAATACTTCCACTGGAGTCCATGAACTGAGTTAGGATAAATTAAAAGCTTTAATACAAACACACCATAAGCACCTGTGTTGGTTAAGACAGAACTTAAACAAGATAATAATGTATATATAAAAGGTGGAACCATATGTAAACACTGACAGAAAAAAAATCTAAATTTATCCTGATAAACAAATAATATAGGGTACTATCTATTAATCGGATAGTTGCCTAAGTATACAAAAGATATAGTACAGTAGAAGAAGGAAGCATCTATAAAGCAGAAAAATTGGAATACCGAATTGGTACTCATAAGATGTGAAACTCGATGTATGATTTGGAAAGAAGAAAAATAGCTAATAACGTCTAAATCCCTGTAGAGGTAAAGGGAAAGATCTTGGACTAAATCCAACAGAGATAGGAGAACAATGGTCATACACCAAAAATCAGAGTAACTATAAAAGAAGATAAAGCTATACTCCTGGGTGATGTGGAGACTCAGAGTGAGATCTGTCATACGCTGATCCATTGCCCGTTGAGCATTAAGAAGATGTTGTAACTTGACCCCACCACTATCGTCGAGAATGGGTAATGAAAACTCATCTGAGTAGATGTTAAATAATGATAATCCGATTGGAAAAAATCAAAGGAGATGAACAAACAGGCCACTCCAGCCAATCACCTGGATTACCAAGTGCCTTGGCTATGGTTGTAATAAACTTGGCCTAACAAAATACAAAAGCAACAATAGATGAGACCGCCTATGCAAGTTACTATGTGAGTCACTACCCAAGTTGCCAATGCTACACCAACACCTCTAGGTCAAACCAAGTACGGTACCAATTGGTGGCAACACTGTACCCCTAGCACCTATTAACTATAACACAGTGCCTACCATACAGCAAGTCCCAGTAACGCACACCCCAGTGCAGAAGCTTGGTGCACAACAAGCAGTGTATCAAGGTGGTTACCCTTATCAACCACCGATGTATGGGATAGCTGCATCATGGCAGAATGATCCAACAAGGATTGAGGAATATTTTCTGAAGATGAAGCCTCAAACATTTTCAGCAAAGGATCAAAGATATTGTAGCCATATAACTAGATAGGTTATATAGGATGCGGTGCATTATTGATTTACTCTTATGATTATAGAGGATGCACATACCTGATTTTAAATTTTCGTGTCTTGACAAGATACCTTCTTCATTCAACCTGTCAATTGGAGTTATAGATTTTATTTTCTTAGAATTAGTCCTGATTATACCAATCTATGCTACTCTCATGATCGACAACATAAACAGAGATATGAGCTAAATGAACAGTAAATGTTTAATCATGTTGAGCGTACATCTTTTCGATTATACCTGGTTTATTGATGTACCAAATCTTTCTCCAGATTTATTCTGATAGTGCCTCGACCAATGGCATTATATACTCGATAGAACCTGTAACTATGAGGTTAAGAACTGTAAAACCTCTATTTCCATGTATTTGGACCACCGTGCAACTTAACGACCTTTTGATGCCGGTTGGATTACCACAGATTTACTCCTGATCTTTTAAACCTAAGTTCACTAGATAAAGCAAGTGTTCGTCATTATACTAAATTGAAAGAAGGAAATGAATTGCTTTTGGATAAAGATTCTGATTCTTATATTTCTTGACATCCAGTGAAAAGATGTTTAGTGATAATAGAATTATTGGAAGAAAGATGATTGGATTCAGATTAAATGCTATAGCCAATGAACCTCAGATAAAGTAATGGAGGATTTGTTTCGAGATTACTGAATGGAAGGATATGAGTCATGTCTATAAAAGAGTGCATGAGCAACAAAGTAAGTAACAATCACAAGATATTTTTTGAGGTATATGAAAGAGAGAACAGGGTAGAACAGCAAGGATAAGATAATGAGTTTCTTTCAAGATATGAGATTTTGATGATAGTCTTTGAAAAACTAAGAGATGAAGGAACTAGACAAGCTCTTAAGACCTTTATACCAGATTTGCTAGTTCAAACCCTTTTGGACTAGATGTTGTATTGGATGAGTGTTATGAACAATGTTTGAATCATATGAATGGATAGAATTTGGATGCAACCTAAATCGACTTGAGATGGCAAACTTTGATGTCATCTTGGGAATAGACTGATTGTCTCAACACTCTACAAGTTGTTATGTGCATAGAAGAGGTTATCATTCAAAATTAAAGATGGCATATAATTTTGTATTATTGGAAGCATGTTGCCTAAGAAGTGAAAGCTGATCCTCTCTATGCTAAAGGCAAAGAGATGCTTTGAAGAGGAAAAAGTTAGGTATATGGTATTTGTGGTATACGTTACCAAAAAAGCACCACAGATGGAAGATATTGATGTGATGCATAAATTTCTTGATGTGTTTCTAGGAGACTTACCTGGGTTACCATCTGATCATGCGACCGAGTTCGTCATTGACTTGTTACCAAGGACGATACTTGTGTCAAAGGCACCTACAGAGTAGTTCCTACGTAGTTGAAGGGATTGAGACTCAACTACGAGAGTTATTAGACTAAGGTCCTAATAGGCTAAGTATTGCATCACGGGGAGCGCCAATTCGTGAAGAAGAAGGATAGTAGTGTCTGATTATGTATAGACTACCGGGGACTAAACAAGCTTACGATTCAAGAATCGATATCTACTACCTCAGATCAATGACTTGTTTAAACAGTTGCAAGGAGCAAAGGTATTTCCTAAGATTGATCTTCGGTCGAGATATCATCAGCTGAAGAATTTGGACAGCAATATTCCGAAGATAGTTTTTAGAATCAGGATTGGACATTATGAGTTCCCGATTATGACGGTTGGATTAACCAATGCCCTTACATCTTTTATGGGGCTGATGAACTGGGTGTTTCATGACATGTTGGACACGTTGGTCATAGTTTTTATGGATGATATTTTGGTTTATTCCAAGAATGAAGCAACTCATACAACGGATCTTAGAACAGCTTCACAACAGTTGAGAAGGGAAAAGCTTTATGCCAAGTCCAAAGATATATGAGACTTGATTAAACAAAGTAATCCTCTTAGATCACGTAGCGTCATAAAAAGGGATTAAAGTGGATCCCAGCAGGATTGAAGCCATTGTGAAGTGGGAAGCACCGAAAAGCATTGCAAAAATTAGAAGTTTCCTAGGTCTAGCTGGGTATTATCGACGATTCGTGGAAGACTATTCCAGAATTGCCGTACCTCTCACCAGTTTGACTAAGAAAGGAAAAAAGATTATTTGGACCGACAAATGTGAGAAAAGTTTCCAAACATTGAAGGCTAGATGGATATCTGCTCCGATCTTGACTATTCCTATCCCAAGACAATCATTTACCTTATACACTGATGCATCTGGATTGGGTATGGATGTGTACATATGCAAGGAGAACAAGTAGTTGCGTACGCCTCAAGATAACTGAAGGAGCATGAAAAGAATCACCTAACTCATTACTTGAAGTTAGCAACTATAATTCATGCAATCAAGACGTGGAGACATTATCTACACGGAGAAGGATTTTAGATTAAATCTAATTACAAGAGTTTTATTTATCTCTTCACCCAGAAAGAGTTGAACAAGAAACAGAGACGATGGTTAGAACACTTGAAGGATTAGGACCGCGATATTCGATGTCACCGGTGCAAGGCTAATGTAGTAGCTAAGGCCTTAAGCGAAAAGGGAATTATGAAGTCCAAGGAAGGATCCAGTATAAATGTTGCCTTATGTTTCACAGCAACAAATACAAATTTAGAAAAAGAGTAACATATAATAGAAACTCGTGATGATCCAATTGAGCGAGGACTTATGGATGAACTTATGGAGCAATAATTCTTCGGTTGCGCTTGTGGCATTAAAGATCATCTCTGAATTGATAGATGAAGTAGAAGTAGCAATTTTGATAGATCCTTATATAAGAACGGTGCAAGAAGATTTAGAGAAAGAAAAACCTGAACCTGACTTACTTTGGATGCGGAGACGGTACTCAGATGCAAAGGTAGATTCTGAATACTTGAAGATAAAGACTTGGATATCATGAAGAGGATAATGATAAGAGCCCATTGTACTCAATATTCAGGACATCCTGGAGTATCAATATATATCATAACCTGAAGAGATTGTACTGGTAAAGAGGAATGATAACAAATGTGGCTTCGTGCGTGTTCTAGTGTTTAAATTATCAGCAAGTAAACGCTGAAAGACAAAGACCAACATGGCTTACTACAACAACCATCAGAGCCAGTCTGGAAATGAAACTGCATTACAATGAACTATGTCACTGATTTGCCACTGACTCCTAGAACGATTGATGCAGTTTGGGTGATTATTGATCGCCTTAGGAAGATAACTCATTCCATTGCTATACGACCTCGGTATGCTTTGGAACAACTAACTAAGCTATATGTGGATTGAATTTACTACCAAGCTACCATATAAATGTTACCTATAAAGCATGGTACGGTAGAAATGTCAAATTCCCTATTTTGGAATAAAGTTGGTGAATGAAGAATTTTAAGACCTGAGTCCATTGAAGAAACCTGTCGAGTGACAAATAAGATCAAAGAAAAGGGCCAAGATAGCTCAAGTTCGTCAGGAGAGACACCAAGACCTTGAGTTCGTCATAAGTGACAAAGTGTTCTTGAAGGTATCACTTATGTATGGTTTGAAGCAGTTCAGCAAGAAGGGAAAGTGGTATCCTATATATGTGTTGGACCTTATAAATTTTGTGGAGATGTAGAAAAATTACATGTCAACTAGCGTTACCGCTGTCCATGTCTAGTGTGCATGACGTATTTTGCGTGTCTTTATTGGAAAAGTACATTGGAGATCCATATCAAGGTTATTGACCACTGATCCACTAGATTAGATATAAGATTTAACTATTAAAGTGGTATCATCCTAGTTCACTAATTGGAAGGTACAACATCTCAAAAACTGGGATAATTATTATATGAAGATAATCTGGCGAAGACAAGATGTGAAGAAGATTGCATGGAAAGAAGAAGATGCAATGCGGAAATAGAATTTCCACCTAAATTTAAATTTTGAGGACAAAATTTATTTTAAGGATGGGGGAGTTGTAAGATCCGTACGTTCAAATTTCGAGGATGAAATTTCTTTTAAAGGTGGTGGAGTTGTAAGACCCGCACACAACGAACCCGGTCTAACCTTACATTTCGTGTCGTGACCAGTCTACATATCATGGTCGAGCCAAGTGGACCAAGTGCGTGAAGAAACCCAAGACCCAATATGAAATTTAACTCAAAAACAGTCAAAATGAGGGTACGGTCGAACGCCTAAACAGGTAAGGTCGACCCCACCTCAAAAGAAGTCCAACCCATGACTTTTTGGTCGTGGGGTCGCATGTTTTAAAACATAGGGTCTTAGATTATTCGACCCTACATCCGACCCTACATGCGACCTTACACCCTAGGGTCTCACGTTTTAAAAAACGTAGGGTCTCAGTACATTTGACCCTACGTCCGACCCTACGAAAACAGCACGAACCAAAAATTAAGAAACTTTCCTAATTCCAAGGGGATCTTTCCTAAACTCATTGGGGGTTATTATGGAGGGTTTTCCTCTATAAATAGGACGTCCCTAAGCCACTTTCACTCCTTTACAATCCTAATTGAAAGTGAGAGAAAGAGAAAGAGAAGGAAGAGAAGAAGACTAAGGAAGAGGAGGAAGCTCAGAGAAACCTCTGAATAAAGGTATGAACCTAATTCCTTACCTGAATAAGAGATTTTAGAATAGTTATGAAGAACATAGGATTAGGAGAAACCCAAATCATCCATCCATGGACAAGTTCCAAAGGAATCCATGGAAGTAATCATCATAGGCAATGGAAAGTGTGTAAAAATCATAGTTGTGAGCCATAGAACAAACTTAGAATGGACCTACAAGACCACAGGATCGATCACATGCCCTCGGGAAGTCCCAGGGAGGGTGTGGTCACACGTAGGGTCGATTGGTATCCGACCCCACGTCCGACTAGGGTCGCAGAAAACTGCTACCCTAGGTGCTACCATACTTGCGACCCTACGATTTCAGTTAGTCTAAATCTATTGAAATTAATTCTAATTAAAATCTATCGACTTGTTAGGTCTTTCTATTGATTTAAAAGTGATTCATAAAGCTTGAACGAGGATCTACGCTCAATCAAAGGTGAGGGAACAAGACCTAAACTAATTGGCTAATAATAAACTATTTTTGTTTATTAAGTCCAATACCATGAATGATTCTATGTTTGTATGATTGTAATGTGTATATCACATGTCATCCACTATTCCTGTTATTAGTGTTTATGCATATTTAACTTTTATTTATTTATAATATGATGTTAATGATGATGCTAGGAATAGGCATGTGAATGTTTGTGTGTGGTTAGTGTACTTGATGCGAGTGGGACATCAGGGGGAAGACGTGACACTGTGGTTCATCCTAGTCACCAGACTATAGCTCTATCTCAACTCAAGTCTTGTCCACTAACATCTTCGTATCGCCATTACTATAGCAGAACTATTACGTCGTACGGTATCAGGGGAGGTGGTCTCGGACCGTGTAGTCTCTGACTCTGTCGGGAGGCCTTAGCTCTATCTCTATGGACGTATTGAGGGATGCTGGGGTGAGGCCTTGGATATATTGTTTGACATTAGGATTTGTTAGTTGCGAGCCTAGTTTGCAAGCCCTCGCCAACAGGGGCTTACCTATTGGTATGGGTAGAGCATTAAGGGAAGTGTGATGCGGTGCGATCCTAAGCACTTTAGCTCTATCTCTATTCCATGGTGGGTGCATGTGGGGGCGGCAATGGTGTTTGATCCATTGGACGGTTTTACACATTCGCGTATAGAGGTGCGGTGGCCACCTATCCTTTCTATTGCACATTGCAAACTTATGAACCAGACCAAAGATATGAATTGAATGCATGCATATGTTTGTTGCATTGTTTTGTTTACTCACTGAGCTCAAGTTGGAGAGCTGACCCTCGTGTGCATAATTTTTTTAGTTTCTGATGTTGCAGGTATTACGGTTGAAGATTGAATCAATACGCCAACATATAAACGGATGGCGGCTATGATGAGCAAGCTGTGGAGGACTATTGTGATTCGTTAAGCTAGCATTTCAACTATGGATACGCTTAGTGTTTAACTTTCGTATTTGAATATTGAAATATGTATTAAATTATGTTTTGGTTAATTGGAGATAAATAGAATATTAATTATTTATCATGACTAGACCTCTGTTCATTATCTGTAAGACTTTCGTTATTTACTTTATTATCTATGATTAATGTGGAATGTGTTTTGGTTTAACATGGTGGGGATAGCCTATTCAAGATCCTGGTTGAACCGTTGGTTTATTGACAGTTCATCACACCATTCTGGTTGGTGTAGAATTGGGGTGTGACATTGGTAGTGTCTCTCAGTAACTCTACACCAGATGGTAAACTAACAATGAGCCATGTGACAGAAAGTTTATTTAACGAAGAGACAAGGAGAAAGTCATCAAGGTCATCTCATCATGAGGCACTTGTCACCAAAAGTCGAGAGAGAAGCAAAATTAAAAGACCTTTTGATCATGAGAAGTCACAAGGAAGATCCAAGTTGAAACAAAGGATCACATGCTACTACTGTAAAAAGGTAGGATACATAAAGAGAGATTGTTGGAAGCTCAAAAACAAAGAGGAAGAGAAGAAAGACGAAAAAGATACTACAGCCGTCAACTCAGACAGAGTTGTCGTCGTCTCCTCAGGCTATGAAAATTCCTATCTCACTTCTACATGCCATGACCCATATTGGGTCATTGACATAGGTGTGTCATACCATGCTACCCCTTACAAATAATTTTTTACCTCTCTTAAGATAGGAGATTTTGGTGTCGTAAGAATGGGCAACAATGACACATAAAAAATTATGGGGATGGGCAATGTAAATGTCGAGACAGATATTGGCTGCAAATTGCCTCTCAAAGACGTGAGGTATGTGCCAGACCTTCGTTTAAACTTAATCTCTGCTGAAAAGTTAGACGAAGAGGGATATCACAATCACTTTGGTAATGGTACATGGAAGCTTACCAAAGGATCCCTTGTTATGGCAAATGGAAGGTGTTGCACCTTGTACAATAAAAGAGTGCAAATTTGCAAGACTGAAATATACACAGTGGAGCATGATTCCGCTATAGACATGTGGCATTGGCGACTTGGCCACATGAGCGAGAAAGGGATGCAAATTCTTGCAAAAGAAAACCTTCTTCTAGATATGGAAGGTACACCCTTAACTCATTGTGTTCATTGTCTAGTTGGTAAATAACATTGGGTTACATTCAATGAAAGTTACCCACAAAGAAAAAGAGACATTCTAGAACTAGTGCATTCCGATGTCTATGGCCCTGTGAAAGTAAAATCACTTGGTGGTGCTTCTTATTTTGTTACTTTCATAGATAATGCATCAAGAAAAGTGTAGGCATATGCATTGAAAACTAAAGATCAAATCTTGGATGTATTTAAACATTTTCATGCTTTGGCAAGATTCTTTATTGAACCACTTACAGAATCTATCTTCAAATGAAGGAAACCTTCTTCACCTTCTTCACCTATTATACATCTGTCTGACTCAAATCTTCTTGTATAAAACAAATGGTAAAACTGAAAATTTCTCCCCTAATGAAAGTACGCTTGAGTTGTTTCTTTCAGACGTGCAGGAAGAATGGATCTTAGACCAGCCGGAGACCTGCTTACAGCACATGGGCGGCAACTTCTCGATTCACTCACTCCGACAAGCATTCTAAGAGATCGAACTCGAGTTGGAGCTTTCGTCAGTTCAGTCAGATTGGAGCTTTGTACTAATAATGGTGGTGAGTTCATTGGTCTATTTGCAACATACTACAATGATCATGGTATTCGACATGGACAAATAGTTTCCAAGACTCCCTAACATAATGGTGTTTCAGAAATGATGAATCACACCATCATAGAAAGAATTTGATGCATGCTCTTACAAGCAAAGCTGCCACAATGTTATTGGGGAGAAGCCATGCAGATGGGTGTTCACTTGATCAATCTATCTCCATCAGCTCCCTTATACGTTTAAGAATTTCATGGATTATTGTATTTGTTATATTTTCCGAGCCAATCAGGGTTAACCCGACCATCAATCAAGGTAAATCAAGACCAACCCAGTCCTGTCAAGGTCAATCAGGGTCAATCAGGGTTAGGCCCAACCCTACCAAGGTAGGGTTAGGGTTGCTCATTTTCTGACCCTAACAAGGTTGGACTGGGTTAAGGTTATGTTGAAGGTACTCAGAGTCAGGGTTAGAGTTAGGGTTTTAAAAAACCTAACTCAACCCAGCCCTACTGCAGCCCTAGAACCCATGAATAAATGCATTAGTGGTCCCAATGTACCCCCTTCCAATTCTACAAACCCATTGCTCATTGAGTCCATTTTTTTCTATGTAAAATGCTTTAAAATAAAATTTTCATCGTAAATTTTTATTTTCAATTTACCAATACCTTTCCTTTTTGGTTAATTGATAGGGTCCGACGTGATGATAAAAGTGTTGTCACCAATCTCCTTTAATACTCACTCATTGACCATTTTGGAAACAACAATATATAGAGGTGGGGTAGTTTTGATATTCGAGGAGAGTGGACAGTTAAACTCTTCATGACAAGTATAGTAGCTTTGACTGCCATCACGGATAGATACATTACGTCCAGGTGTATTGCATTTCCTGTTGAAGGAGCTAATGGGCCCAAATGATGAAGTCCAGCCCAAAATCTTTCCAAAAGAGCAGTGGACATGAACATTTTGAAAAAAACTCCCATCTAACTCCAAAATTCCAGTTAAACCCTGACCAGGTAACACAATGCAGGGCTCCTACTAAACCCAAATCTTGTTAGGCCCAGTAAATGCTCAATTGGGCTAGCCTCTTCTCTTCTTTGAAAGATAGATCTTCTCTTTCTGTGTCTATCTATTGCCTACCTAGTCTTCAACAACCTGGCTAGCACTACCTCACCTATCGCAAATGGCGAGGTTGCTTGCAATCCTTTGGCAACCTATCGGCTACCCCTTGGCCTTCAGAGGATGTGAAGCCCAAAACCATGTAATTGGATAAGGCTTTAGCCCAAAACCATGTCTTGAGCTTTATTACGAGAAACTCATAAAAAGGAAAATGGGCTAAAGCCCTACTACTAGGAAGTTGGATCCCAAGACCCTTACAAATGATTGACATGTCTTGCACAGTTCAAAAGGTCTTATTATTTGGAAAAGCTTGCTAAGAAAACACTTGCATATTCAAAGTTTCTACAATGGGTAACAATGTAATATATCATATAAAGTATACCTTGGCAACCTCAACGTCCAGATCATAGCGTAGAAAACTGGATGGAATTGGAGGTTGAACCGACCAAAAAAACAGCATTGTTTTACAAGCCTGTTACATTCAGGACATGTAGAAATCAAACCTTAATCACGATGCAGAAAACTAAAAGGGAATAAAAAAAAAAAATCACAAAATGTGAAGATTAAAGTGGTTTGGCGAGATTACTGACCTACATCCACAGCGAGTGGATAACTATTTATTATCAATGGAGAATAAGATTACTGTCACTCGTCCTCATGCCTAAACTCATGTGCTGGAATTAACCCACAAACTCATGCAATGATATACAAAAGATCTACTCCCAATGGGATCTCTCTATGCCCAAAAAATAAAAAACATAATGTTTCAAAATCGTGCATCTGGTTTTTCACTTATTGCCTAGATCAGTTTGTCAGATTTTATCTTTTTTACTATTTTTGGAAATATTATATTTTATTCAAATTGTATTGAATTGAGTTATTTTTTGGTTCAGCCTTTGGTATAGTTTTGAAACTATGGTCCAGACCACCTGAAGAAGGAAGATTTTAAACTACCCAATTGCAATAGGCTGATAAATCCACCAATTCTTCAATTTGTGACTATACTACTCTTTTGGATTTTCTAAAGCAAAAAATTTCCGCTAGTAGTATAAAGTGTTTGGTCCTTTGTGAGCTTCCCTGATGCTTCGCAGTCTACTAAAAATAGATCTCTAATCAGAACGTTGTTTTCATTTTTCATTTTTTCGTTGTAATTTTAGAGAACGTAGAACAGATATGATTGTGTTCTCCCTTATCATTTCAATATGATAGGGCATTGTATATATAGAAAGACAATACTGTTACACTCTTTAACAGATGGGATCCACATACAACAACAAAAGATTTGGTCAATGATTATCTGTTGCATGCCAACGTGTAGAACAGATTGGATTCTTAGCTGAAGAGTGTTCTCGATAAAGAGGACTCATTGATGATGACTCAACATTGGAAAACTTGAATTTGTTGGACTATTATCCTTTATACGCCCCCTCAAGCGATGCGGGTGCTCGTAGATGGTGAGCTTGTCCTGTAATAGGCAGAACCGTGGGCTAGACAGCCCCTTAGTTAGGATCTATTGGCGACCTGGTTGGTACCTGGAACAAATCAGATTTTGAGCCAACCCGATGCAACTTGTTCTCGTATGAAGTGATAGTCAATCTTGATGTGCTTCGTACGGGCATGAAACATAGGATTTATAGTCTGATAGATTGCTCCAATATTATCACAATATAAGATCAGTGGCTAAGATGGAAACCCGAGATCATGCATTAACTGTTGAACCCATAACAACTCTTGGCCACACCCTTGTATTCAGCTTCGATGGAAGATCGAGCAACCGTATGCTACTTCTTTGAACTTCAAGAAACGAGATTGTTTCCTAGGAAGAGACAATAGCCATTAGTGGAACGCCGATCCTATATACTCCCAGCCCATTCAGCATCTATGTAGGCATGGAGTTGAAGAGAGGTGGATGGCCAAAACTTTAGTCCATGGCTGACCGTGTCTTTTAAATACTACAAGATCCATTTGACTGCACCCCATTGGCCGGTTGTAGGTTGATACATGAATTGACAAACATAGTTTACTGAGAAAGCAATATCCAATTGGGTGAGGGTGATATACTATAAGGCACCCACTATGCTCTTGTATAGGTAACATCAATGTTAGATCCTAGTCATGAAGAGCATTTGATGTGGAACTCGAGGTGGGCATAGGCTTAGCTACTGCCATATTGGTCTTCATGAGAAGATCCATTGTGTACGTAGTTGGTCCGAGAGAGATGCAACCCCATTGGACCACAATGAATTTCCACCCCTAAAAAATAGTAAAGAGAGCCGAGGTCTTTGATTGTGAGATCTTCACCAAGTTCCGAAATGAGGTCGGCAATGAGGATGGAACTTGTGCTAGTGATAATAATATCATCGACATACGCAAGGATGTATAACAGATTCCGCTCCCAAGCCTTGACGAACAGAGCAGTTCCAATCCCATAGAAACCAAAAATTGCCCTAGCTGCTAACACCAGGAGGGGCCTACTTTAAGCCATACAAGGCTTTCTTCAAGTGACACACTTGATGTGGATAATTAAGGTTGATGAACCTTTGAGGTTGAGACATAAACACAGTCTCAGTCAGTGTGCCATTGAGAAAGTCATTCTGCACATCCAATTACTGTAGAGCCCATCCTTTTGAGGCGGCCGATGAGAGATCAATTTTAATCATGGTAGGCTTGACTACCGGATTGAAT